>PVIJ01014212.1:37500-41798 GCA_004024925.1 Scalopus aquaticus | reverse complement strand
ATGCAAATCAAAACCACTATGAGATACCACCTCACACCTGTGAGGATGGCACACATTAAAAATACAGGCAACAACAAATGCTGGAAAGGATGTGGAGAAAAAGGAACTCTTCTACACTGCTGGTGGGAATGTGAACTGGTCCAACCACTATGGAAAGCTGTATGGCAATTCCTCAGACTGCTAAACATGGAGCTTCCATGAA
The DNA here is from genome assembly GCA_004024925.1 of Scalopus aquaticus. Taxonomy (NCBI): domain Eukaryota; kingdom Metazoa; phylum Chordata; class Mammalia; order Eulipotyphla; family Talpidae; genus Scalopus; species Scalopus aquaticus. The sequence goes on along the minus strand of PVIJ01014212.1, from coordinate 41,596 downwards.
GCCTTTCTTTTTTCGGAGACTGTCTGCCAAGTCTTTCCTCTTCAAAGCTGGTTCAATGACTCCTTCTTCTCTCTTCAGAGATCAGCTGCTGACAGACCTCTCTTCGGAGGCTGGCTGCTGTCTCTTCTCTCTTCAGAGGCTGACTGAACATTCTTAAGCTGCCTCTTGCTCTGCCTTATATTCTCTTCAGGGTCCCCCACCATACAAGCTTGATTAAACCATTTAGCACCAATCAGTTAATTTTCCATTTTCAATCTGAATAAATAAAATCACAATTGAGAAAAATCAAACTGAAGAGCTTAAACCTGATTGATTTGTCCATTTAGTTTAAACCTGATAGGTCCAGTTAAGGTTATAGAGCCAAATACAAGGAGGGAAAACCAAGCCCCTGCTCAGGACACTCAGGTGAGGGCAGGTTCGTGGGTCTGTGGACTCCAGGGAGCTATGTCTACAGCTGGCCCTTATTACAAGTGGAGGGAAAATACCCGTTAGCCAGCCTCAGCCCCCACAAAACTGCATTACTCTGTGGTCTCTGGGTGCTGTGGGCATCCCATTACAGAAATATTTCTATAACTCCTAATAGAATTACCTGCTTAGCATTGCATTTTCTTAGAAAGGGCTGGGGTAATGTGTGTAATATGTCCTGTGATGCCTGGCGTGGGGATTGTGCCATTAGAGGAGAACCAAATGGAGCGTAAACTGGTCTGTGCAAAAAACTTCTTAACTTCAATTTTGTAAAAAGTTGGTTCTTATCAATACCTGCTCAAAATAGAGTTCCTCCTGGGAAAATAGATATGCATAAATGTTCCATATGACTTTTAGATAGATCATTAAAAATTCATAAAGTACAAAGTCAAATCTGTACAATGGATACCATATATGTCTATGTGTAGTATCACATGTTTCAGGTATCCCAAACATTGAAAATAATAACAATAAAAGTACATATTTTGACTAACTGTACAATAGGAAAATCTGAGTCATCTTTTCATTTTCAAAATAAAAAAAATACTATAAAATTGTTATATAGACACACAATCACAGAACATTCTGTCAAAAATACTGGGGGACATATTATAGTAATGTAAAAGGAACTTAATTCATATATATTTTATAATATCAATATTTCACCATAATTTTAATTTGTCTCTTTGTGGTATACTGTATGACCTTCCTAGATATCTGAGTCCAAATTGCTGAGAGGTGTGAATATTAACTTATATCTCGAAAGAGGTGAATAAATTAAGGTTGTTTAGATGGGAATTCTAATCTGGATTATCTGGGTGGCACTTAAATACTGTCATGAGTGTCATTAAAAGAGAGAGGCAGTTTAAGAATTTATACAGAAACAGAAGATAATCTGATAAATTATGAAAGTAGCTATGAATTAGGCTTTGAGGATGAACAAAGGGACAAAGTAATACAAGAAATGCAGTTGAAAGTAAGTTGGAAAAGGAACGCAGCTCAAAAAACTAGAAAAGTTAAGAAAAAAAGATTTTTCCTTCTGGAAGGACAAAGTTCTGCTGACACTTGACTTTAGAGTGAAGCTGATTTTGGACATCTAACCTCTAGTACTATAAAAGAATGAAATTGTATTATAAGCAACTAAATGTTTGGTAATTTGTTATGATAGCAATAGAAAACTAATATATTTCCTTTAAAAAATTTAGAAATTAAGTTTCTTGTGACTTAATTTTCTTTTGTAAAAAGTATTTTTGTTCTATGCTTATGATACTAGTTTTGTATATTTTTCTGTAAATATAACTTCACAAATTATTGAAACGTACGTCCTCACAAAGGCTGACTCCAATCCTGGTAGACTGTCACAGTTATTTTGAGAACATCCATTCATATTTATCACTGTTACCATTGAAGTTATTAATATAAATATATGTTAAGTTCTTTTTAATGTTAGACACTGCACTAGTTAAAAGGGTGAAACACAGCAATAACTTAGATTGAATATTTAAGAGTATTAGGTCTTGCAGAACATAGTAAGACCACAAGCTGATCCTATAAGTAGATGACTGTAGCATTTGTTATCTGTGCAAGATGCATAACTGCTTTAAAATTTATTTTGTTCATCATGAAAATGAAATCAGAATAAAAGTAACTACCATTCTACCTTCTGTGATCTCTCTGCATATTTATTTGCTATTTTTATACTCTAAAACTATAAGAATGCAAAAAAGATGTCTTATGTAATCTTATTCTTTATACTCAAAATTAAAACATATGATATTTATTTAAAAATCTGAATTATTTGGAATGTGGAATTCAGAATTAACAAGGGATTTTCGGAGAGTGGAAGGTATGAAAAAAAGTAATTATTTCTAAGATGAGAACATTATCTTTATTTCTTTTTCTACTTTATTTCTTTTCCTACTAGTATTATTTATTTGTCAAAATATACTTCTTTTTTATAAAAGTATACTTTTTGTTGAAAGCTCTATTACATTGTCTCTTTCACTTTCTCATTCTCTTGTTTTCTAGCTCTCGTTCACTCTATCTGCATTTTTTGTTTTCTGTTATTCTACAGGAAATATAGAAGCAGGGTGCCTTATAAGATTTAGGCACAATAGCAAAGTTTCCTGTGGTTACTATTTAGATTTATATGTTATCATGCAATTAGGGACACTTGACATTTTCTTGAAATTAAAAAGAAAGGAATTAAATTAAAACTAATGACACTGAAGGAGAATGATGTTTATCAGGTTAGTTCTAAATTTCTCTTTTGTAGGAAGTACACTAATAAGCAATGTTGTACAAGTTCTGTTATGATTGCTTTCTCAAAGGTTTCACTACCCAGGCATAAAAATAGTATGAGTGTGATTTGTTAAATCTTAAATTTTTAAAGAAAATATAAATGCTATATGTATAGATAAAACTAAATTTTCTCTGTGTGTGTAGTTTGTGCAAATATTTATGTTTACATGTATGCCATTAATGTAGAATATCTGTCTATGAGAAAAACTTTTGCTACATGAACACAAATTCATCCCATATTTTTAGTCTTTATAAATCCGTGTCATTGTCTGAATTGACAGGAGATACTAAGTAACCGCAATCTTTGAATTTTTTTTGAAGTATTGTGAAGAGGGTCAACATGCTTTTTCTTTGTAGTAGGAAAATAGCAGCTGACTTGAATTTCAAGTATTACATTTGTTAAAAATTTCATGAACGTTTCTACATATGCCAAGTTAGTTAAAACAAATAATTTTATCTATTTTTAAATCCAATTAAATAGGAAATGCTAAGAGATTAAAGCACTGTCATATTACTTTTCGTGGCCTGTGATATTTAGTAAAAACTTAGTGAGGTGGTTATTTCAGTGATGCTTATGCTTAAAATACACCTTATGTGGGCCTCCCTGGTGGCGCAGCAGTTAAGCGCTGCACTGTGGAGCTGTCGGCAGCAGCGATGCGAGTTCGACGCCTGGCCAGGGAGAATCACACATGGCGCGGCAGATCTCTCCTGCCTCGCCCGCTGCTCCCCTCAGCAGTGTATTTCTGATCTGCCTGTTCTGCTACCCGCTCTGTCTCTGGTGAACCCTCTCGCCTCCCCACACCTCTGGCCTGTACCTCAGCTTGTATGTATAAATAAAAAATAAATCTTTAAAAATAAAATAAAATAAAATACTCCTTATGTGAAATATGCTTATTTTCCTTTTGTATAATAGATTTATGTGAATTGTACAACTGTTAAAGTACACCTATGCCAAAGGAAGCACTATATCTTATTCAAGAATTCATTAAATGTAGATTCACTAAAAAACTTTTAGCTAAGACAATGAATGAGTGTCTACACATATGAATGTGTATATATAAAATAGAGTTACTTGTTGTAGGGGTACTTTCATTTGGAAAAGTAGTTCAATAAGATTTAAGATCTAAGTGTGAACATTTGAAGAGAAAAACTTTTAGAGGAACTCAATTTCACTGCCTAAGAGTAAGGTATTATTTCATAAATAAATCAGAAAACTAGTAGTAAAAAAAATAAACTGTATTTTGGACTAGAGTAAGCAAAAATGCATCTGTTCCTCCAAGTACTCCATTTTGGGAATGAAATAACAACTCAGGAGTGAAAAACTATTTTC
>PVIJ01014212.1:0-32500 GCA_004024925.1 Scalopus aquaticus | reverse complement strand
AGCACTAAACAAAAACAAGTAAGGGTTGATTAAGGCATTAAATAGTAACTGGTTAAATTATTATTTGAATTTGGTGATCCAACTTTAAATTTTGAGCTATTTTCATTAAAATATTTTGAGACCTAATTAGGCAACAAGTCAATGAGCTTAGCCTCTGAATAAAATGAAAAAAAAAAAAAAAGAAAGCAACTCACATGGCCATGTGACAGTAAAGATAAATAGCAGAAAATACCGTACAAAATTTATATTTTATCTTGATTTTCACTTCTCAAATGAGCAGGTCACCCATTCACTTCTTCATTGTTATTCATATTCATGGAAAACATTGAAAACTTTTCCTGTTGTTATTGACTTTTTAGATCAAACTGCACTGTATATTTGCTTTTCAGAAAATGTGTAGTTTACAAATAATTTCATCAAAAATGAAAGATGCTTACCGACTTACACGTATTTGAGGGTGAAAGTTTGCATGAATTGAAGATGATACTCAAACAGAATTCAGAAATAAGTTCCTTAATAATGTCTATTTGTGAAGATAATCAATGGATAAACTAATTTCCTTCTTCTAAAGTAAAAAATATAAAAAGAATGATTTAAAACAATTGTTTATTAGCTTGAAATAATAAAGTGTTGGTTGAATGGGTTTCAAGATCAATGCTGAATTCATAGAACTACATTTTTTTTCTCCATTCAAAGCAAGAATTACATCAAAAGGTAGAGCTTTGCTTCTAGATTCATAAACTCTTGGGATAGTGTGCTTTAAAATTTATTGTAATTTAGAATCATGCTGTAGCATCTCGTCTATGCATTTTACTCAAAAACTTTGTCAATAATTGAGTCAAATCATCTAGTTCTATGTTTTTCATGCATTGAAATCCCCACTACTAAGGAAAGTGCAAAAGTTTGAAACAAAAGGCTTTATATTACAAATATAAATCTAGTATTTTTCATTAGAAAGGAAAATGAGTGGGGAGAGAGATAGAGAGAGAGAGAGAGATAAAGAGACTGGGGGGAGGGTATAACTATCTGATCAATGTTATCTAATCAAAGCTAAATTCAGTATTTTTACAACCATACAGTTGAAGTGAACCTTACAAAGTCATCTGGTACAGCCTTGAGGCAGAAGTACATCACTGAAGTAGATGAGTATCAAACTGTTTATTGAGACCCCCCAGAGAATAGAAGAACATCCCCAGCCTCTCTCATAACCTTTGATTCTTTTTCTTGTGGCTATTTAAAATGGTTGAAATCCATACGGTTTTCTGAAGTCTTGATTTTTTTTTTTTTTGAGAATTGAACAATAAGCTTCTGAAACAAATCAGCCCCCCTTCCCCTTTAAGAGAGCTTTGATCTTAGGTCTAGAGATTATGTTTTTCAACTAGGAGAGAACCACAAAATTTAAATTATGAGGAAAAGCCAACACCAAATCATTAGCATACTTAAATAAAAGCTGTTCAAATAATGTTACTACTTAAATGGTTTATTAGTTAGTAAGAACAACCCACTATCTAATGCTTGGTAGGAAAAAAGAAAGATAATGATTACAATTATATTGGTGTTTTAGTTTGGAGAAATTTTTGAGAAAAATGTCTTTGTATTTTGCTTTAATAAATTCCTTTTCCATGTGGGTTAAGTCATAGAAAAAAAAACTTAACAAAACAAATAAAATGACTATAAAAAATTGCTAATACTAAATGATTGCTATTTATAAAAATTTAAAGGCTGAGAACATATTTAAGGATCTCATTCTGAGCCCCTGAGCTAAGATTGTCTTCATGCTTACTGTGTCTTACATTTTCCCTAATTTTCAAACTCAATAAGTATTAATTTATTTTATTTGTCTTTTCTAAGTCATTCCACTCTATTTTTTTTTTAAATTTCATATCTATTGCTCTCTTCTATATACTCCCATTTCTACACAAATGTAGACACTGAATATACTTTATGATATACATATTTGTCAAGTGGTTAATGCAATAAATGAAGGGCATAATTTAAATGTGTTAATGTTTGTTACAATTTTTGTTAAAATCTCTCTGATGACATATTTCATATACTTATAATAGCACACTGATTTTGTATGGAATTTTTAAAAAAGATTTATTTATTTATGCATACAAGCTGGGGTACTGGCCAGAGGCATGGGGTGGCAATAGGATTCACCAGAGACAGAGTGGGGAGCAGAACAGGCAGAGCAACAGAAATACACTGCTGAGGGGAGCAGCAGGCAAGGCAGGAGAGGTCTACCACACCATGTGGGAATCTCTCTGGCCAGGTGTCGAACTTGCGTCCCCACTGCTGACAGCTCCACTGCACAGCGCTTAATCACTGCACCACCAGGGAGGCCCTTGTATGGAATATTTTGTAATATATTCAAATATTATAAATAATTTTACTGCTCTTACTATTTTTTGAAATGCACCTTCTTTAATGTACGGTATTTTGTTATAAACACAATCTTAGTTGGACTTTTTAGGCATTGATCATTTTTCATGATAACATTTTCAAATCTGTATCCATAAATACAGAAACAAAGAATATACAGGACTTTACCAACCAGTTATTCATAAATAAGCTTAGCAATTATCAACGCATATATATTTCTCTCACTTTCTCTCTCAAATATTGTTATATTAAAATATATATGAACTATTGAATTATCAACTCTGTGATTACAACAATTTTTAAATGATAATAAAATGTATAACTCATGTTAAAAAAACAAAAACATTTCCACATGAAGATTAATAATGTCCTAAAATAACACAGCTCCATAAAAAAATACTATTTATGGAATTGGCTATGATAATAAGCAAGAAATAAAATGTATCAATACACCTAAACAATTCTGAGAGGCAGAAATGTCATGATTGTGGTTATAAAATTAGATAAGTATTATGAAATTTGTAAACCTTAAATATTTCATAAGAATGTATGGATATAATTTAGATTTGATTTTGGGATTTATTATATGCATGCTACATCCATTTCTGTGAAATAAAAAGTTATAAGGAATTTTTATTTGATAAAACCTTACTATTCACTTATCTTAATTCAAGAAAACTCAGCAATCCTCAATGAAGACTAGAGGAATAAAACTTATTGCATAGAAAAATTAATGTGAAACAATTTTGAAAAAATATTCCTGAGAGAAAAAATGTTTAAAAGTATAAAAAAGAATAATCTATATAATTAAGGTAAACAAACAAGGGCATGTAGTTCAAATAGAAAAAAAGGGGGAAAAAAGTGAATCACTACAGTGTAACTTGAATATTTGAGTAAATATAAAACAAATTAAAAAAAAGTAGTGACTTGGGAAAGTATTGAAAACTAATAATTCAGTCTTCTCTGAGCATATGCTCCCATGTTCCATTTATTCATCTTGTTTTGAATTTGACAGGGCTCATTGTGGGTGCTGTAACCTCTTTTACTATAACCAGTGAAGCTCAAATAAAACGAGGGACTTGAGTCAATTCATACGTAAATAAAATTATGAAGTATAATGAGATATCCTCCAGGGAATATACGTAGTTGGATAATCAAATGTTAGATCATAGTTTAAAAAAGTGATGCTACAATGTAGATTTTGAAAAATAACAATAATTAATAGTTTATAGAAATTTCTCAAATATATGGGATAACAAATACATGTATATTACCAAATGACTAGGAATTGGATTTGTGATGCAGATATATCAAAAAAGATATATTTCTATATGCTTCATTTAGTATCATGAATGAACATACTAGGGGTTCGCAATTCTAGTACTTAAAATGTCTAAAAGATATTCTCAATCAAATGATCCATGAATATACACTGTCACCAAGCTTTCTTTCCAAAATGAATTATGGAAAATACTCTGGAAATTTGAAAGAATCATCATCCCCATGTGAGCAGACTGAGGAGCACTCCAGGATCCCCACACTTGAATACTCTAAATAGGTTTTGCCATCTGCCATACAAAGGCAAAACAAACTCATTGCCTAAGTCGTTCAACAGAAAACTAATAGAATTAGTGTACAATAGATAAAAGAGAAAAGATAATAGCTTCCAATTAAACACCCAAAGTTACCCGTTCCCTCATGGGTAAATGCCAAACAGGGTTGGCCCAAAACAGGACCTCTGAGGCCCAAAAGCTTGCCGTCAGTCTAAGAAGCCTTCTGGTGCGGAACCATGAGAGGGGTCAGGCCAGCCTGGAAGGAAAGGAGAAATATCAAAATACAAGTCAAGATAAAGGTTGCATTGTTAACCTCCCCACGGTTCTCTCATCCACATCTGTTCCCGTGTCTCCCTCCAAGTCCCCAAGTCCCCAGTACATGTCCAAAGCGAAGAAGGAAGCACAACTTTTTCATATGTCTCTCTGCTCCTTGTGCCCCTTCTAGTCTTCTTCCTGTGTCCTCTCTCATGTCTTTTTTAGCTTCTCCTTGGAGGCTCAGCTTCAGCTTTCAAAAGGTGGGGCAGGGATAATGGAATCACCCATTTCTATGGTGATTACACTGTTACACTCCACACTCCCTCTTTTAAATTGGGTTTATTCAGGAAAACTATAGTCTCTTCCAATGAATCTACTTTGAGGATTGTAGGGGAGATCTTTATAGGAAAGACAAAGCTTTCTCTCTCCCAAGACCTCTTCCAAGACAGTAGCAACTCTTCCTTTTTTTATTTATCATTCTATTTCAGACATTGCTGGTACAGCTTTGTGGAATTTAAGGTGCTTCTGGGTACAATAGTAAACTTGGTATCAAAGTGTGTGATTTACATTTAGCATGCCCTATTTGGTTCACACTGAAATTTAAAGGACTTAGTAAGACCTTAATCTTATTTTTTAATTAATTAGTTTATTTGTTTATATGTAGTACATTATTTCTCATTTTTGTAAATGTATGGTGTCTCCTGTCAGGTGTAGTCCTTCTAAAATTCCTACCATCAATTCACCTGTGCACCATCACCATAGTCCCTTGTGCTTTTCCTTTCCCTGTTTTGATCCCTCTCCCACCCCTCCCCTGCAGAATGTACCCGATTTATAGGTGCCTGTTAATTAAAAAAATCTTAATTAAGGGAAGTTGAGGTCTTTAACAAAATTAAACTGATATTTATTTAGAGCCAGTTCTAGTCTATATATCTAATCTATAATACATATTATATATAATCGTATGTATTATATATCATGTAAGAATATAATATGTGTACACTATATATAGTATACACATGCACATAAAATTTATACAGTGCCCACCTTTGTGGGTAGATTAGAATGGGCACTAAATAAATAATGTGCATTGTGGACTCAGTCTCTCCAAAATTCATCATGGATATCAGAGTTCAATCAAGGTCGTAAGATTCTCCAGCAGTCTTTTACTTAAAGAATGGGTATTGTTATGAGTTGAGAGGAGTGAGGCAGTGAAGGTGTAAGGGTGGAGAAGCTTCTGTCCTTGCTTAACTTCTTTGCCTCTCCCTAAGGAGAAACACCTAGAAGAATGCATTTGGGAAGGTCTCCTTCAGTTGTTGTTTTATCAATAAACATATCCTCTTTATCCTGTTTCTTTCAGAACCCTCACACTACACCTTGTCTGTCATGTGACATCTCCACCTCTCTCTCATTAATGCTATAGGTCCCCAAACACAAGATATTCTTTAGAATTTAAAACTATGTGATTCTCCATAGGTATTTTATTAATTTTGTTTTTCCTATGCTAACCAATCTGATGTTATCTTGATTATTTCTCCAGATTAAAGGGAAAAAAAAGAGTTGTATGGATTAATTTATTTTGTGTCCACAATACACACACACACACACACACACACACACACACACCTACAACAATATTTAAAAATGATTATTATCATAATTTTTATAGATGCAAAAACTGTAACTTAGGAAATAAGTCACTCAACACCATATGTCATTTAAATGGTAATAACAGATTAATGAAATCTTACTTTGCTTGCCCAAACATCCATCCCTTAGTGGTATATTCACAATTGGAATAATCCTTAAGACAAAGTACATTTATTAACAGATTTCAATTACTCAACATTTCCTACTTTTGTGACACTTAAAAGGAATAGAAGTACTATGTTGGGGGAAATGGAGGTGACCTGGGTTGTACGTCTTTACTCACATACTTAAAAACTTGGGACAAGACCTGAAAGCAGATATGGGGGTGGGAGAGAGAGATAGAGAAAGAGAGAGACAGAGACAGAGAGCCAGAGACAGAGAGAGAGAGAGAGACCCTACCATCAATATTGTCTAAGCTGAGACAATAGGGTACAAGTTGAAGCCAGAAAAGCAAGAGAGAAGATCATGCATGTGTTTAGCTTTCCGACCAGCATGGCCACTTAAATCTACCTCCTGTTCCCAGCGAACCCTGTTCAGTGAAGTCAGGTTCATGGGCATGATAGTAGTTGTCCTTGGGACCTGAGCTCTCATCAGCATGGAGATGGGAGTGGAGTCTATTTATTGAAGCAACTGAGTCTTGAAGCCCCAGTCCCTTAGGGTGGCCAGTGTAGCTCCCAGTTTGGGTACGAACAGCACCCACCAGAATGAGCAGTCAATATCTGCCTGCTGGCATCCAGATGCTGCCTAGACTGCAGGACACAAGACCGTGCGGTGAGTGCCTTCCTCTGAGCTCCACCATGGGCGTCTTGAGAACTGGTGGCTGCTGAGTGGGGTTGCAGCTGAGCAGCAATTCCGGGGGTCTTTAAAAGGGAGTGGTGCCCAGGGGCTCTCTCTGAGGGCTCTGTCTTTTATGTTGGAACTGCTATGGAAGACAACTGCACTCCCTTGCAGGTCAGCAAGTCTCCATTCCCCACCACAGGCAGGGCGTCTCCAGCCTCAGCAGTGCAGGGCTCTGCAGCACTCAGCTGGCTCCTGGAGAAGCAACTCCATTTTTTGCACCATTGATTGGCAATTTGATCTTCCTCTACTTCTACCCTCTAGTTCTCTCTGTCTCTACACTGTTGGTTAGAATAAATTGATTTTTTTTTCCCTTTGTGCTGCATGAGAGGTCCTTTTGCTTGCATTCATGGTGGTGGGCAGCAGAAACCAGAAGCAGTGAGAGAAATTATTTTCTTTCCTAGTGTTTTTTATTTGTTTGTTTGTTTTTTTAACCCTTTGACTGGTAACATGTTCAGGGCATCATTCACTGGCTTATAGTTTGCTTCTCACCACTCACTCTTGATAACCTATAACTATGGGAAACTTGGTTGATCCTTTGATATAAAAGGATCAATACTAAAATTCAAAAAATACACAAATACTAACATTCAAAAATACGCAGATATTTCTGAGCAAGGAAAAACAAACAGAAAATAAATGCAAATAAAACAGCAATAAAGACAATGAGTACAAAACCCCCAAGAACTAATAGGTTAAACTGTGGTGGGGCCTGTTTCCTTCTCTAATCAAAGCCAACAAGGAAAAAAAAAAAAAGAATTGTTTGGTCAAAATATTTGATGTGAGGAAACTTCACTACATAGAAGACAGAAATCAGGCTTGAACTCCCCTTTTCATCCAATGCTGATTGTCTGCCAACATGTGTGCTTATAGTCACACAGCTAAAATATCTAAATAATTTTATTCAAATGCTTATATGGGTTCAGTGTTAATTCCCCCTAAGGCAGGATTCTGCTCCCAGCTAGACCTCCTGGCCCATATCCTAATTAGCAACTCAAGGATGGGTGAACACCTGGCCGGGGAGAGTACTCCAAGACCTGTTCCCACCGACGGCCGTGTCTCTTATGGCTCCCTGCCCAGGCACACCAATGGATATGTGATTTGAAAGTCATTGCTGCTGTCAGCACAGATCATATTATTTCAAGAGAGATAAGTAGTTAAATAAAAATGAAAGACAATATTTAATGGCTCCTTGGATAAAAGGAGACTTTTTAAGAACAAAAGAATAGAAGACAATTTTGAAGAGAAAGATCAAAAGCTTTTATGATCTACCAGTCAAACAAGTTTAACACCAGAAAATTAAATAGTGTATTGGAAAACATGTAAAGAGGAAGTATACCTATATAACAGAAAAGTATTAATGTACACATTTCATAGCTTTAAATATAAAAAAGTTGAACACTCAACTCAATAAATAGAAAACTGGAAAAATAAACTACAGTTTACTGAAAAGTCCCACAAAGCAAAAAAAATATCTTTTATACAGTATACATTTTCAATCAAGGAAATAAAACTACTACAACAGAATATCATTTTACAACTAAGAATTTTAAATTGTTGATCTCTTAGTTTACAATTGGTTGTACACTCTGCACCACTTTTTTTCACAAGTGCAATGGGATATTCTATTTACACATACAGACTCTCTGGCAGTTACTGAAAGACATTTTAGATTTATAGTTTTTAAAGCAGTTATGTATATTTCTAGTTGTCAAGGAACCATTGTTATGCTAATTAACAATACACTATATAAATCATTATTTTAAATGTTACTGTCTGTGAAACTGATAGACTGTACATGTGAAGAAACTGAAAAATCTCAGTCCCTGGATAGAATAGAGTTCTTATATTCTTTTCAAAATTAAGGGGTAGTCTCTTATGTTAATTATGATAATTATGGTGTGGTTAAAATATTTCCTTTCCTTCATCCTAATTTTACTTTTCAGGTACAGCATACAAACTTTATTGTGCATTTATTTCTACTGTATGTTCTTTGGCAAGAAGTATAATATATATTTAAGCAAATAAATTCAATAAGGATAGAATTGAAATATGTTGTCTTTATATTTTTTAAGGACAGCTAGGTAGTCAAAAAGTTTTTGTTTTTGGGTTATTCTCAAGTAGATTTTAATGAAGCCTTTTTTGAAGAGGAACTTCTACCATATCTGCCTCTATTTTCTAATGAAGTGTCATTGTATAAACATAACATTTTTTAATTATGAATGAATTTTTTAGCAATAGAGGTATGAATCATTCATATATGAGCCACAATGCATATATTTCTTAAAAGCCCATTTAAACCAATTTGCTTCTGAAAAGTTTGTTAATGAAAATATGCATCACTTTATAATTTAAAAAATCTACAACAAATTAAAGTGCTGATAGTGAAAGCAAAATAACACTGATCTGTAATTACAATCAAGAACAACAGCAACTGAAAACCATACCCAAATTAAGAAAAAACATTTTTATGGAATGTAAGAGCCACCAGAGATTTCTTACTTGATCCCAAACTAAATATTAAAAATGTACTTATATTTTCCAAATCTTAGTAGGTCCTAATCTTTTACTTAATAGCATACCTGTTGTTTGTACATTCAAAAAAAATTACATGGACTTATATGTCATGTTTTATACAAAAGATTTAAAAAGAACTTGAATGTTAAACTCAGTAACACCACAGAAGAGCGTTTCTTCCAGGTTAAGATTAAGCAAGAAGTATCACTAGTTAAAAGACAAAATAAACCATATAACAAAAGGATAATAAATAGATGACACATAAAAGCATATAAATTAAAAGTGAAAGTGACAGGGTATGCTTATGATAGCATTATTGAATAATACATTCATATTCTACTATAAACATATCCTGGTACTTGCACTTTTAATTTTATATATTAATATTATTGATTGAGTAATTTTTTCCTAGAAAGAAATGTGTGATTATATATAATCCTGTGTTTACTTGGTGACACTTATCTATAATTTTTTATTGTCAAAGCTTAGGTATTAGAGGGTCCCAGATGATCTTTTGTTAATAAATACACTTTCCTATAGATAAGATTTGATAAACATAATGATTAAATGATATGGTTTGCTTAGGGTCAAATGCCATTTCCTTAGATTATTAATTCATACTTTATATCTCTTAAGTCTTAATTTCCTTATCTTTGGCTAACAACAACAGTATTCTTTAACTAAATTTGCTATGAAGATTAAATAGGATAATACATGTGTACTGTTTTACATGCTATGTACATGACGAACTGTACAGATTCAGCAATTTTTCACCACTACTAATTATTATTATTGTTTATGGCACAGTAACCATTGTGTACTATGTTTCTATTGCAAGAAAAAAATTATACAGAAATTATCTAAAGTTTCCACATTAGATTTAAATGCATTTTCCTGCTCACTCTAAATATTCTTTGTTTAAACATCATGCCACATTAGAGAATTGATATATTTTATAAATTGGTTTAACTTTGCCCTTGTTTTGAATTAGAGTTCATAAAAGAGATATTATCATGATCCTTCAATAGGAAAGAGATGCTAATCATTTGTAGAATTGTTGAATATTCCAAAAGCATTCCTAGTGGTTTTGATGATCTATGAACAGATTTAGGGCATGCACATGCCACCCAAACATAAATCCACAATATCACATCTTCTCTTTCTCATTCACCCACATGCATGCATACATACACACTTCCTTAAATATTTTGATAAATTCTACATCAAGTGCTAGATATAAAAGAAAATCCAATCCTATGATAACATATTTGCAAATGCAATGAATGAATGTATGATTATGTTACAAATTAAATGCTAAGAGGTTTATACATAGCAGAGCCTATCCAGGCACTATATACACTGGCACATGTTTACTTGCAGATAATTTTTGTAGGTAGCATATTTTTTAGATAGTTAGTATTTAATTTGGGGGAAGTTTTGTGTTTGTCGTAGTTATTTTATTTATTTTTTTTAAGATTTTTTTTTTATTTATGCATACAAGCTGGGGTACAGTCCAGAGGCGTGGGGTGGCGAGAGGGTTCACCAGAGACAGAGTGGGAGGCAGAACAGGCAGATAGATGGGAAATACACTGCTGAGGGGAGCAGCGGGTGAGGCAGGAGAGGTCTGCTTCGCCAAGTGGGAATCTCCCTGGCTGGGCGTTGAACTCGTTTGCTGCTGCCAACAGCACCACAGCGCAGCGCTTAACCGCTGCACCACCAGGGAGGCCCTGTAGTAGTTATTTTACTAAGGAAGGGAAAGTTGATGATGATACCATTGACACAACACATTGCACTTAACAGATTCTATACATTAATAAAGCATTGAATTATTTGGATGGCTTAAAAAGTAGGTCTAAAAGTTTATCCATGAGAAGAGACAATCCTTTATCAAAAAGAGATGATTGAGTTTTATTATCCATTATTAGAATTGTAATTAAATTTTATTAGTAGAAAAAAACATTTATTATTGGAAAGTATTTTTTAGTTGTATTTTGTTTATATGTGGGTCATTCAGTTTATTCAGTACAAATTTAACAAACATGTAATCTTTTGAAAAGAATATAGTAAATCAGAAGCACAATTATATTATTGAAGTTGTATTTTATGTAATCACATAATCTTTTTCAAATTACAAGAATTTGCATTTTCTGCCCTAATTTATGGATAATGGAAATGGCTACTAAATAGATGCATATCAGTGTTCATTTATTCTACTTGTTCCCAAATGATGGTCAAATGGACTGATACAGAATTGGCTGTGTATGTATCACCAATGCCCACCACCCTCCACCTCCAAAAAAGAGAAAGAGTACTGAGACTCAATTATGTAGGGTACTTAATAGACCTGAGATGGAATCTAGAACTCTGTATATGTTACTTCAACCAGGTTATTCTTAAAACGAGAGAGAGAGAGAGAGAGAGAGAGAGAGAGAGAGAGAGAGAGAGAGAGAGAGAGACCCACAACTCTTCAACATATAGTAAATCTCAGACAACAAGATATTAAATATATACTTAAATTCATAAAACTGTTTAGGAGTGGAATTACAACTTTACAACTAGGAACAAGTTTTTCTTTTAATTCACAATCTTTTCTCAACCCCAATAACAATACTTCATCATTACACTTCCCTCAGTCTTAACATTTCTGTTGTGTTCCAAATTTCCCATATTTCTATTCATAAAACAAGTTCATAGCAAAGAAAAAAGAAATTTCTTGATGATAAAGAGTTCATTTTTTTCCCTTCAGCTTTGTTGGAATATATTGACATAAAACTTGTGTAAGGTAAGTTGTAAAAGTAGTGGATAGATAGAGAGATAGATAGATAGATAGATATAGATATTTATATATCTATATCTATCTATATACATTCATTGTATTTTGTTATTTTATTTTGGTTGAAGTGTATGAAAAAAAAATGTAGCCTCACACAGATATGTTATTAGGAAATGAAAATATGTTTAAACCTTTTTGGGTAATCATGGAAATTCCTTACTATTATTTCCAAATTATTCCTGCAGTAGCTTTGAATCAGTGCTATACCAATACTATAGAGAGTCAAA
The DNA here is from genome assembly GCA_004024925.1 of Scalopus aquaticus. Classification (NCBI taxonomy): domain Eukaryota; kingdom Metazoa; phylum Chordata; class Mammalia; order Eulipotyphla; family Talpidae; genus Scalopus; species Scalopus aquaticus. The sequence goes on along the minus strand of PVIJ01014212.1, from coordinate 20,246 downwards.
AGACACTGCCAAGGTAGAGGGCACATCACTGTCTATGGGTTCTCACCTGTGTGCTCCATTGACAGGCCACTCAGGCTCAAGGAACAGCAATGGTGCTTATTTAACAAAGAGAGCAAACAGAGTTTCAAGGCCACAAGTAGCTCACTACCTCACCACAGATAATGTCTACAGTGTCCAGGAGTTTCCCCAAAAATGTTGCTTGTTCAAGATGGCACTGTGATGTCACTGAAGGCCTGGAGTTCCTGGCACACCAGGAAGCGAAGAGCCTGGATCTAACTCGCAGTGGCAGCTAGAGGTGCTCAGAGCAGGGTTGCCAAATGACACTGCAGCAGCCCACAGCAACATTCTGAGGGCCAGGCTGGACAGCACCAGATGTTGGGCTAGATAGCAAAAGAGGCATTAGCATCAGGAAGTAGCACTGTATTATCAGATGCAGTGGATAGCTCTTAAAGGTGACAGAGTAGTAGTCACCTGTCAACAGTGGTGGATAGTACTGGGCAGTGGTGCTGGTCAACACCAGTCACTGGATAGCAGTGTCAGACATACCAATTTTATCAGCTCTTTGTGAGTTATTGGAATGAAGTAAATAGCACAACAGATCTTTGAGAGACCAGACCAAAGCCTATGGTGTTCATTCCAGTCAATACCAAAGGTAGGCTTGGAGGCTGGAGCAGCAGTTATGTCTCTGTGACAGTTTTTGGCTTCTTTTCTTACTTTGGTGGTTGGCTACTGATCCTTCTTTTTTCAGAGGCCAAGAGCAAAATACCCTATGTTGGTTGCTGCCCTGACTTTTATCCTTTTTCAGGGTTTCCCAGTCTACAAACCTGATTGGACCATTTCCAATCCGAAGCAACCAATTAGACTATTTAGTACTAATTAGCTCATTTCTCATTCTCAATCTGATTAATTAACTAATAAGCTGGTATTGAATCTGATTGGTTTATTAGGCTGCACCTGACTGGTCCTTTCTCTGATGCAGGTGCCAAATATAAAAGGGAAAACTTGGAACCTTCACAGGCCTGATCTCAGGGAATGCTGGTGGGCTGGAACTTGTCTCTATAACCAATGACCTTCCAGTAGGGCTAGCATAACAATTAAAAAAAATTATTTTTTTACATACAAGCTGGGGTACAGGCCAGAGGGGTGGGGGCGGCGAGAGGGTTCACCAGAGACAGAGTGGGGAGCAGAACAGGCAGATCAGAAGTACACTGCTGAGGGGAGCAGCGGGCGAGGCAGGGGAGGTCTGCCCCAACATGTGGGATTCTCCCCGGCTGGGCGTCGAACTCGCCTCGCTGCTGCTGACAGCTCCACAGCGCAGCACTCAACCGCTGCACCACCGGGGAGGCCCCAGCATAACAATTTAGAAGGAAGAAGGCTTCAGCAGCACTGGGACCCAGGTCCCACTGTTACTAGGTGGGCTCTGCTAGGAGCCTACTGTGTTGACCTGGGACTCCATTGGCCTCTTTATAGTCTGTGGCACCATACTCTTCCCTGCATCACTCACCTGGGGAACATATGGCTTGCTGTTGCATCCTCTGCCAGAGCTTGCTCTGGCACAGGGCAACCTTGTCACTGTAGCCCCAGTGGGCTGCATGCCCTGCTGTAGCATGGCAGGAGAACCACTGTTGTTCTACATCACTGCTGGCCTTTGCTGGCAGCCTGAGCCCCTGTAGGGCCGCTCACTCTCTATTGTCCTGCCTGCAAGTAGCTGCTTCTGGACTGGATACCAGACTGCAGTAGGTGGGGGTTGGGCACTCTGGTGACCAAAACAGGCTAGCACCTGGGCCAGTTATCAAGCCCTGCTCACTGCGGTATGCCTCCATGTAGGTGTCCCGCAGTCTCCTGCTGCAGGGTGGCCTGGTACTGTCCAGAGCCCCAGCTTCTGTGTGGCTGACAGGAAACTCCTTCAGTTGCCCCCTGAGCCTGGGGATTCTGGCATTCAACTCAGCGTGCATTAGGGGAGGGGCTGCCCTCAACCAGAATGCTCTGGCACGGCAGACGGAAACTCTTGCCACCACTGCTGCCACTTTTAGAGCTGAGTTTCTTGAAACAGCCACTGCTGCTGTCAGCTGCTGTTGGCCTCCTCCGCCGCCAGCCCTCCGGCTGTGCTCACTGTGGAGGCCTGTAGCAACAACAAAGCCAGCACATCCTGCCACTTAGGTGGCAGGAAAGAGCTGGTTTTGCCCCACAGCTTGTGCTTGCAGGGATCCAGATTCTTAAAAGTTAATTACACTATGGAATCCCAAGCTCTATGTATGAATTTCTATACCCAGTTACATTAATACACAGTGGCCTATCTTATACTTTACACAGACATTTAATTTAAATCATGTACTTGTCTTTTGGAAAATATTGGTTCATTAACTGACAAAGCTTTTCCAAATTTTGATGCAATTTATTACAAAATAGTGGTAGGTTCCAAAAATTCCAATATTTGCATGGAATAGCAAAATGTATCATTGGGGACAAATAATGCCATCTTTTTGATTCTTGATGTGACTGGTTCACATCATTCCACTTCGAGAAATTTTCTACCAAACACTCAATTCTGGAAAATTCCAGCCTTTAATCGGTCACTTTTTAAGTAAAAATTGTATTTATTAATTAAAGGTGCTAGTTCGGACTCTGACTCAAGCTTTCACAAGAACTTTTTGTGTCTCCTTGGATACAACAATCATACTTTGGTGTGGAGTGCTTTATACATACTTCCAGTTTGTCACGCAGAATATTAAAAACATGTGTATTCAAGAATCAAGATTTAATCTGACTCATTAAAGATACTCATTGTAAAATAAAAGTTTTTTTTTCTTTTTCTAAGAGTTCTTGCTAATGAAGAAAATAATGGCTGCTAATACAATTTTGTGCCACTACCTTGATCCATGTCAAGACATCCAGTGGTTTTAATCACTAGTGCCTTAACAATAATTACTGGAGCCTGAGGCAAACAAAGAAATGTGTTTGTGTATTTATATATTTATGTATTTTTACATATGTTTTTGTGTACTTGTTCATGTACATATTTACGGTTTTAATGTACTTTTTGCTAATTTTTTCAAGAACATTAAAGCCATTTAAAGTTATTAAAACACTGAAATATCTGTTTTCTCAAGTTGCAATGTAGCTTAGTATGGCATTGGTCTGTATTTAAACTTTGATTTTCTTCATTATATATTTTTGTACACATTTTGGTTTTTTAAACATTGCGCTAAAACATTCATTTTCTTGATCATTGAGTATTTGGGGTTTCCTTAATTTTTTTTAAAGATTTATTTCTTTATGCATGCAAGAACTGGGGTGCAGGCCAGAGGTGTTGGGTGGTGAGAGGATTTACCAGAGACAGCGTGGGGAGCAGAACAGGTGGATCTACTGAAGTACACTGCTGAGGGGAGCAGTGGGAGAGGCAGGAGAGGTCTGCTGTGCCATGTGGGTCAGCTCCCTGGCTGGGGATTGAATTTATGTGGCAGTGGCTGTGGATAGTTTCGTAGTGCTGACACTTAAAACTTTGCACCACCAGGGAGGCCCTTTTCCTTAAATTTTGTACCTAAGTTAAGTTTGTCACTTGCCTCACCCTGATTTCTCCCCTATTAAATCACCCTGGGTTATGTAGTTACAGTACAAAGTTAATACAATGGTAAAAAGCAGATGGCATCTTTATAGTGTGGTAAATATAGTTTTGTCCCCATTGGTTTTGTGAAAGGGTCTCAGTGACTACCTGTAGATCACATTTCAAAACTCCTGCTTAAGACTAAAATAATTTAAATGTTTTTGAAAAATAACTTTATTATTTTGTAATTCTTTATCCCCAACTCTACAAGAAGAAAATAAAGCATAATAGCTTTCAAAATCATCAGTATTCTGTAAAGGATGCATATCAGTTCTTTTATAGATACACATGTTTAAAATAATTGTTACAAGGTCCAAATATGGAGGTATTGAACAAGATAGATGAAAACACTCTCCACATAGGGAGAACAAATCTTTCTGTGCACATGTCCTAAAGTAAAGGAAATAAAATCTGAAAATCCATTCTATTCACATGTAACTGGTCAGGTCCTTTTCAAAATTACCTCCTGAATATTGTTTAATATATACATTTCAAGTGATTGTGATGTTGTTTGAGCCAACAGTGTCTGATTATATTGCTCATGATCATTAGAGCAAGACATTTTAAATTATTTCCATGATTATAAATTTCTTCAAATTAAGATCAAACTTTTTATACCTTGAGATTTCCTACATCATTCCCTATATCGTTTAGTACTATGCTATATACTTAAATGTTCATTAAATTGAATTGGCTACATAAGCTGAAAGTCTGCTATGATATAAGACTATTTTCAAACCCTAAGAAAACAAATTTATTAAAAAAATGCAATCCTCTCTGTATATGTAATGGACTCATATGAAACTCTGAAAACTTGCAAAATTACTTTCAAAAGCATAGCATGACTAAGACCAAAGCTCTCAGACCAAAAAAGAAAAAAAGAAAAAAAAATAGAACTTATACAGATACTAAAAAAATAGCCTTTAACTTTCACCTTAGTTGAACAAGTCTACATGTTGATAACTATGTATATTACCAGCTTTTCAAAAATAAAGAATTTGATTAATTGAATTTTAGAACAGGCTAATCATTACAGATTAATTAGTAAATGAATGTTATTAAAATTCACTTTTAGCAGTCCAGGGACAATAGTCAATATGTTATGATAATTACTTGCTCTGTACAATAGTTTTGTGTATTATAACAAATAAAGAATTTGCATTAGGCCACACTGCTAGATAGCTGGAAAAACTATTTTGCCTAATTAAATTTAATATATAAGCCACTATTTCACTGATTATCAGGGTGTTTGCTAAATAAGAAATTCCAGTGAGCAGTAAGGTCACTGACAGAGTCTAGGAATCATAAAAATTTAGTATATAATGTAAACAAAAATGTACATTCATTAGTGATCATAGATATCCAATGTTGACAGTAGAAAAAAGTCGTATCTTAAATAACACTAATAGAGAGAAGGCATGAATAATTTTCATCACTGTATGATCAACGAATGACAATAACAAAATCATGGTTTTCTTGCAGGAAATATTTTCTAGTAATGTATTTTATTCATCCTACCTTGAGAGGTAACAATCTTACTTCTAGTTGGAAAGAGAAAGACTAAGAGGTTCACATAAACCAGAAAACCAGAGGATTTATAAACTGACATTTTGTTCCATAGAGACTTTTAAATAAGACTCACTGCATTGCTTAGTAAGGGAAATTATTTTAGTTCACAAAAGGATTTAAACTAAAAAGTCAAGAAGCTGGACAGTTTTTAAGTCTTTCTAGAAAGTGTTTCTTAAGTGTTAAACTTTATGAAACTATATCAGGTTAGGGTGGAATGAAAGTTCGTTTTAACAAGATAAATGCAGTCATTTTAATGAACACTTCTTGGAGACAAGGATGAGATGGAAGGAATTATTTGTTCATTATGCTAATTAAAAAAGGGGAACTAAAGTCTATGAAAACAAAACTGATTAAAGCATATATGCCCAGTTTGTCTACTCAGAGCTGTAAAGCACATAATCCACAGTGTATAAGCCATGGATATTGATTTGCAACTGCACATAATTATTTTTTTTCATGTGGTGAATATGGCTTTTGGTTTTTACCTATGATTATTTGACATATTAAACACAGATGGGAAATAGAAATTTAAGAAGAGGGAGATCACTGAGAAAGTCAGAAGGAAACTCTTAATGTTCCCTTGCAATTAAGCAGCATATAAACTAAGGCATATAGAAAAATTCTTAATGACCTCTTTTATGAAGCTGCTAAGAAGTCCAGTTGAAACAGTATTCACAATATATAATGCTGGCTTGACAATAGAGAATAACATTTTTTTCACCAGATTTTTTCCATTAACTAGTCAGAGGGAGCTTGCAAAGATGTAAGAGTTTAATCATCATTTAACGGGTCTTTTTGATCCACCCATATACTTGGTGAGGGCTGGAAATTGTTCCCCTTGCATTCATAGTTACCATTGTTAAAATAATGCACGGCCATATGAGTGAATACATGCATGACATTGAACTCTGAGCTGCTGAAAAGAAAATACAAAATTCATTTGTGGATGAGGTTAAATGTAAATCAACCTTTTTCCTAAGAGTCAAGAGATCAAATGGACTAAAATTTGGAATTAATTTAATGTGAAACTTAATATGCTATATTAGAATGAAATGACTATGTTTTCAAAATATTTTTATATGATGAAATATATTTCAAATTATACATATAGAACTGATGAAATCTTTGTAAATTTTCTAAGCATTTAAAAAAATAGTTTGATTGGAGTGATATCTATATATTGAGTCAATTCACTGCTCCCCACTGGCATTTTACCAGATCTATTTCATATAACTTGAAAAAAAAATTTTAAGCAGAACAGATAGAAAACAATTCACATTGCATGCCATTTTAGCAAATTCTTCTCTTGGTTTTAAAACTTTGCTTAACTATGTGTTTTCCTATGAATTTTTTTTTAAGATTTATTTATTTATGCATAGGAGCTGGGGTACAGGCCAGAGGCATGAGGCGGCAAGAAGGTTCACCAGAGACAGAGTGGGGAGCAGAACAGGCAGACTGACTGAAATACACTGCTGAGGGGAGCAGCGGGCAAAGCAGGAGAGGTCTTTGCTTCTCCACGTGGGAATCTCCTCGGCCGGGCATCAAACTCATGTCGCCCCTGCCGACAGCTCCACAGCGCAGCGCTTAACCTCTGCGCCACCAGGGAGGCCCTCCTGTGAGATTTTATTCAGCATATATAGACAGAAACAGTTACATTTTATGTAAATTTAAGTGCTGTTTTGATAGTAAACAGTTTGGGAAAACCATTGGTGTTTTAAAATCCAAAATACTAATTGGAATTAACAAAAGTATCAAAACACACTTATCCAATATCATTTAATTTTATGTATACCCTTAAACATTATGATTGTTTGTCCCACTTGCATTTTTAAGAAAATGTGCATGGTGATTAGAAGCATGAAACTCTAAGTCAAAAGATTTCATATTGAGTCCTGCAGCAAATGTTGACCAACTTGGGACAGAGGAGGAAGCTTATTTCTGAACATGTTTCCTCACTGGTAAAACTGAAGAACAATCTGATTCACAATGCTATTTGGGGGTAATATATCCAAGAATATATTCTGTTATCTCCCTACACAAGCATCATTTGGAGCCTAATAAACAGATTCTGGAATCCAGAGATGACTCATATGGTTAACATCCATGGGTGCACGTAAGGATAGTACAGTTAACAAATTCCCCAGCTGAAGTCTGAACTGTGATTTAAAATTTTAAATCAAAAGAATAATATCTTGTGCAAATTAATCGTTTTGTACATCACTTGTATTCTTTTTGGTATTAGTAGACATGCAGTATACATGGGCTTAGAGCTTTTATTTTTCTTTAATGAAGATGTGCCTATTAAAATGAAAGAACATTAACATATTAGTGCAAAAGCAACACCCTGAAATGTTTATCTTTAGCTCAGTATAAAGTGTCTGTACCCTGTAATCATTATGATTGTTCTCATAATTTTCATTTCTTGATGTCACATGAGACAAGTAATACACAAGTGAATCTTGAAAATTAAATCTCTTAATATTTGAACACACTCAAGTCCTTCTTGGCTTTTAAGTACTTGTAGGAGTGTGGACCCAGCACCATAACAACTTCATCAAAAGAAAACTTGTTAGAATCAGAAAATCTGCGGAAGTACCCAACAAGATGTTTCCTAAGATTTCAAAGTGAGTTGGATGCATGCTATATTATGGACCTCTGTTTAGTATGATTAGACTATGATATAGTATGATCTCACTTATTCCCTCAAATACATTCTACATTAAACTCAGTTGATCATCAGTGAAAAAGTGAAGCAAATGCTATTTAGCAGGGGCTCAACAATATATTTATCTCCTTAATACAGGATAATCGTGGTAAGTTGAGTGCTGGGTTTTGCAACCTATCTTATTTTCATGTCACTCAATGTCTCCTCAAAGGCAACCGGAGAATCTTCAATTCTTATATTTGGGGATAGATTTTAAGACAGTTCCTGATAAAGTCTCCCTGGTGGCCTATGGGTTGAGTCTCAGCTCTATTGCCACTATGGCCTGAGATCAACCCAGACCAGGTAGTATGGCCAGGGAGCTAACCCACATGGTGCAGCAGACCTTTCCTGTCTTGCCCACTGCGCCCTTTAGCAGTGTATTTCAGTAAATCTACCTACTCTGCTTCCCACTCTGTCTCTGGTGAATCCTCTCACACACACACCCACACCTCTGGACTACACCCCGGTTCTTCTACACATACACACACAAACAGACACATAAACACACACGTAAACAAGACAACTCTTAATAATCCTTAAAGATACATTTTCTAGCAGGATGTATGCAGTTCATTTAGAAAAATACTTGATACTTTCTCTATACCTAACTGTACTGAAAGATCTATCTTTTCTCTTTTATTGAGATAAGAGCACTGACTGGAGTTTATTTTCAGTTTTGAAGCCCACAGGGGAATGAAAGTTATGCTAATAGTATGCTGAGAATTCTGCTCTGACACCATTTGAAATCTACATCTAAAACATATAAAACACATTCTATGTGGCCAATTTTTATCCAATCTCTTGTATTCCCGATTTGCGAAAGATAATGCATGAGAAATTAATTTACTTCCACCAATCTTTTTTTTTAGAGATTTATTTATTTTTGCATACAAGCTGGGTACAGGCCAGAGCCATGGGGTGGCAAGAGGGTTCACCAGAGACAGAGTGGGGAGCAGAACAGGCAGATTGACTGAAGTACACTGATGAGGGGAGCAGAGGGCGAGGCAGGAGAGGTCTGCCGCACCATGTGGGAATCTCCCAGGCCAGGCGTCTAACTCAAGTTGCCGCTGCAGACAGCTCCACAATGCAGCACTTAACCACTGTGCCACCAGGGAGGCCCTCTTTCACCAAATTTTAACCAGGTTTATTATTAGAAAACATGCATCTTATTAAGAAAGTTACAGAAAGAAAATAATTTTATTTTTTTAATAAGGTTTACTTTTTCTAGGCCAGTATTTATGAAAATGTGGTGCTTACAGCATTATATCCAATACACCAGAAACACTACAGTTGAAATGCACAAGTGACAGGCTGACGTTCTGTAATCCTTCCTTTCCTCTTCCCTACCTTCCCTCCTCCCTGCCTATCCCTTTTTCCCCCTTTTGTCACTGTTTCTGTTGTCCTAAAATCTTTGCATAACTGAACCACTGCTGAAAAATAACTGTCTGATCTTTTTGTTATCATTGTTGTCCACTTGAACTCTTTCTGGTTGATTTGGTTAGGTATTCAGGGAGGTTTCCAATTCTAATCGTTCCCGCTAGCATCACCAGCAGTCCCTGAATCTCCAAAACATGTTTTATGTAGGGAAAGCCAGATCCATGAAATATGTTAGTGGTATCCTGGATATGACTAACTAGTCAAAGATAGAATCATTATCCAAGGTCAATCCAATTCCTTCTTTTGAAAATTAGAAGAACAGGGCCTCCCTGGTGGCGCAGCGGTTGAGCGCTGCGCTGTGGAACTGTCCCCAGCGCGCAATGTGAGTTCGACGCCCAGCCGGGGAGAATCCCACATGGTGCGGCAGACCTCTCCTGCCTCGCCCACTGCTCCCCTCAGCAGTGTATTGCTGATCTGCCTGTTCTGCTCCCCGCTCTGTCTCTGGTGAACTCTCTCGCTGCCCCACGGTTCTGGCCTGTACCCCAGCTTGCATGTGTAAATAAATAAATCTTAAAAAAAAATCTATTAAAAAAAATTGGAAGAACAAAGATATCCTAGCCCTAGGACAGTGTATCTATGGAATGGAAAGGTTTTAAGCTTACATATTGAGGACAGTTTTGTATTGCTGTATAGACTAAAAGCGACTAAAAATTCAAGCAGTGCCCAGAGAGTTACAGAGGATAGATATGGGGAGAGAGAATCTTGATGATGGTTTAATTTATTCCTGATTAAGGATTTATCCCTTTGCTAATTCTGGGAAGTACCAATAAAATAAATTATGCTCTTGTGATAAGCTAACTCTACAAGGTTTTGTTTCTGCTAACCTAAAATAAATAAATAAGTAAATAAATAAATAAAATATTATATTATCTTTGAATTTCTTATTGCAAATGAATACATTGGCTTAATGAACTAACGTGAAAAAAACCTAAAGAACATGTCATACTTCTGTGTTCAATGCTTTCTGAGTTTAATACATTAATAACAAAGGTTATTTTTCTTTCTTAGAAGCACATTGTTTCTTAGTGCTTTGTGTTCCTTTTACATGTTTTAAAATATTTGGTTCCTCTAATAATCTTTGTTCATGGTGATATAAAATTCTACCCTTTGAAAAATAGGTTAAATACTCTGCTTATTAGAATATAATAATATATTATTATTTAATACATTTTAATTAATTTATATGATTTTCATATATTATATCTAAGAGTAAATATGCAAAGATGCATGATATAATACTGCCACTCTCATAAATATATACATTACTGGATGTTTTCATCTATTTTGATCCACAATAATAATAACCAAATTACATTTTAAATAACACTGGTTAAGATATTCATATCTTAACATACTTCCAGGTGTTTAAAAATCATCCGATAAAGAAAACTATCAAAATTGCAAAGAGAAAAAAATAACTTTTTTTAGTATAAACTTAATGACTCAAACTTAATATTCAAATTGAAAAATTAATGCTAGAAAGTAGAAAGCAGACATTTGAGTTTTACTAAAATTTCCAGAATAAAAATAATTTGTTGTAAGTCTTTTATTTTATTGTAGATCTGCGAATGTTATATTATGGGAGTACATATTTTTTTCTTTATATAGTTCTAGATATGAGATAAAGTATAGAATATGTGACAAAGAAATTTTAATTAAAAAAAAAACACTAAAAATCCTTTAAGTGCTGATTAGAAGACACGTTCCCTCTGAAGTAGAAATTTATTTTTTATAAATTTCTCCCAAACTGAAGTCATTTGATTTACTAGCTATGCAAATAATGTTTATTTTTTTTTAACAGGTTTTGCTTTTCTTTTCTTTTTTTTTCAAAGATTCATTTATTTATACATACAACCTGGGGTACAGGCCAGAGGCGTGGGGCGGCGAGAGGGTTCACCAGAGACAGAGTGGGGAGCGGAACAGGCAGATCAGAAACACACTGCTGAGGGGAGCAGCGGGCGAGGCAGGAGAGGTCTGCTGCACCACGTGGGATTCTCCCCTGCTGGGCCTTGAACTCAAAGCGCATGCTGCCAACAGCTCCACAGTGCAGGGCTCAACTGCTGTGCTCCCAGGGAGGCCCTAAGCAGATAATATTTAAATAACACTGCATCTCCTTTCCCTAATTCCTCTGACATCGACTTTAGCCTTGGATTTCTAGATTTTCCATGTGTTTCTGGATAATGTTCTTGTTTTAAATGAACTTTTTTAAAGATTTATTTTTATTTATTTATCCATACAAGAACTGGAATGTAGGCCAGAGGTGCAGGGGTTGGGAGTAAGAGGATTCACCAGAGACAGAGTGGGGAGCAGAACAGGCAGATCTACTGAAATACACTGCTGAGGGGAGCATCAGGTGAGAGAGGAGAGGTCTGCTGCTCCTAGTAAGGAATTGAACTCATGTCACAGTGACTGGCAATAGCTTGATAGCACTGAGACTTCAACCCCTGGGCTACTAAGGAGGCCTCCTAAATAAACTTCTTATAATTTTAAATTAGGATAGATGGAGGTGATATAATGTTTATTACTTATTGTCAGTCAAAATGTGTGAATTACTCAATTACGTTAGGTACAAAACCCACACGCATAAATTTATATTGTGTGGTTGAGATTTTTCCCGAAGTAAGACTCAGAGTAGTGGAGAAACTTGATGAAGAATCCAGAGCTTTGAGAACTGAAGTGAAAATTTTAATCACAACTCTTATTCTTTTTCTAATACATTTGTAAACTGTTTCAAGTAAACACTAATGTGCTGAACATACAGAAATGAATTTTACATTACTGAGTCAATGGTTGAAGCAAACATTTGCTTGATAATGTGGGAATTTTTTGTGTGTAATTTTTAACCCCTTGTATTTGGCCAAGTTAAAACCTATGCACTTGTTAAAGACAAATTGAGATGTGTTTAAAAGAGAGAGAGAGAGAGATGATTCTGCATATTAATTCAATGGAACAGAACTTTTGATTTCATGGAAAATTATTTTGGAATTTTTAAAAAATGCTTAATGATGTACATTTTTTTCTTTTACAAAGCAGAGAGTATTGACCTAAAGCGTAGAATAAACATTTTAACTCGTTTATTTTGCCTTTCAGTGGACATTATATCCTCCTACTTAAGAGTGAAGTATTATATATATATATATATATATATATATATATATATATATATATATATATATACACACACACACATATAAAATTGAATATATTCTACACCTGGAAAAGTTAGACTTTGTTAATATAAAAGTTAGACTATGTTAATATATATTCCATGTTTCATATCTAATTAAATTATCTGATAGAAAAATATTACAATTAATGCAAGGAGGCCACTAAAATTAGGTTAAATTAGAAGTTATAAGATGTGAAGTACTTGTGTGTTTTGTATGTTAAAACACCAAAAGTAATAAATGTTACACTCTAAAACAAACACAGATACTCAGAATAAAGTGACTTACAAAAACCAGAGCTTGCTGACAACTAGTTAATCAACACAGACACAGACACACAGACACAGAGAGAGAGAGAGAGAGAGAGAGAGAGAGAGAGAGAGATACAAACCAGGTCATTTTAGATTAGGAGTTTCTGATCTGAGACTACATTTGGGTGCCCCCAGAAAACATGTTTTAGCATTGAATGCTTGCAGGTTGTGTGTGCATCTTTTTCCCTGTATTCTGAATTATTAGAAGAACATGTAATACGGCCACTCATAATGAGAGAGGGCTGTAGCACACTGAAGAATGCCCATCAGTGAGAGATGAATGCATCTTGCAAATGTTTGGGAATGATGCTTTTTGACTCTTCAAACTTTCTCATCTAAACAACATCTGGAGGAAGGAGACCACATTGTATAGAAAAGAGGTTTGTAAAGTGGTGATGCTGATAATTGAATCTATTTGAGCACAAATCTTATATAATGATCAACTATATCCTTCTGCCTCACAGTTGTCCATAAAGCACTGTTAACCAAAGCTAACAATTAAATGAGCACACCTGTTCATGATCCAAATGAGGGGCACAAGCCTAGAGTCAGAGTATGGCAGGTATGGTCCTATAAAGGAACTGTGCCAGGAAAATGCTGTATTTATGAAAAATAGCAGCATTCATGATACTGCTGCTTGTAGACAAATCAGTAACTTCTAAGAAAGGTGACTCCAAGAATTGCAATGTTGCTAAAATTACCATTCCCCAATGATTAAAGCTCTAAATAGGACACATTTTAACAACTATCTTTGTTTTCCTCAATGCATAGAGAATATATAGGTAAATGAACCAAATCTCAACTAAGATTTTTCCTTCTAGATTTTTTTCATGTTACAAAATATATATTATCATCATTTTTAAATTTTATTTTATTTTATTTTTTTATTTTTATTATTATTATTTTTTAAAGATTTATTTTTTATTTATGCATACAAGCTAGGGTACAGGCCAGAGGCGTGGGGTGGTGAGAGGGTTCACCAGAGACAGAGCTGGGAGCAGAACAGGCAGATCAGAAATACACTGCTGAGGAGAGCAGCGGGCGAGGCAGGAGAGGTCTGCCGCGCCATGTGGGATTCTCCCCGGCCGGGAGCCGAACTCGCGTCACCGCTGCCAACAGCTCCACAGCTCAGCGCTTAACCGCTGCGCCACCGGGGAGGCCCCATTTTTTAATTTTAAAGTTTGTACAGCTTTTCCAGAGTTATCTGGAATCTCATCTTATACTCAAGTGCTTACTCTTAATTTTTTTAACAAGCTACTTACATTTTGTTTCCTTAGTTTATTTAAGTCAATAGTAATATGGGCCATCATCCCTTCTTTTGCATTCTGTATGTTGTTTTCTTTCTTTAAATTACTCTTTTTTTAAGATTTATTTATTTATGCATACAAGAGCTGGGGTGTAGGCCAGAGATTTTGGGGGTGAGAGAATTCACCAGAGACATAGTGGGGAGCAGAACATACAGCTCAACTGAAGTACACTGCTGAGGGGAGCAGTGGGTGACACAGGAGAGGTCTGCTGTGCCATGTGGGAATCTCCCTTGCTGGATATCGAACCCGTGCTGCTGTGGCTCTGAATGGTTTCATAGTGCTGCACTTAATCCAGTATGCCACCAGGAAGGCCCAGAGATGTTTCCAATTTTTTTAAAGATTTATTTATTTATACATACAAGAACTGGGGTGTAGGACAGAGGTGTGGGGGGTGAGATGATTCACCAGAGACAGAGTGGGTAACAGAAGAGGCAGATCTACTGAAGTACACTGCTGAGGGGAACAGTGGGCGAGGCAGGAGAGGTCTGCTGCACCATGTGGGAAGCTCCCTGGTGGAGGATAGAACTAGTACTGTAGTGACTATGGATAGCTTCATAGGCTGAGACTTAACACCTTGCACCACCAGGAAGGCCTCTGTTTAAATTACTCTTAATATTTTTTATTGATTATCTGAAGAAATATGAACTTACACCTCTGAATCACATGCAATTGTTAAACAGATGTTATCTCAATTTTAAAAAAGGAAAACATTAAAGAAATTGAGAAAACAATAAAATAAAAGCACTAGTCTTCTTTGTGCATTGTCATTTCCTGGTCTTTGAAATCTGATGCTTTCATCAGTAGTAATGTGCCATTTATTTGAGAGAAAGTAAGCAATATTTTAGGAATGTGTTGCCACAATAATGCTGCATAACATTAACACCTCAAATTTCAGTAACAATTTTATTCACAAGCTTACAGTCTTGCTGGATCGTATTTCTAGTTGTTTTCACACACATCTGCAGGTGAAAAAGGAAGGCTTGCTGATTCTCAGGCTTCTCTGTTTCTGAGGTTTTAGCAGAGACAACTAGACTGAATTAGGTCTGCAGGACTTATTCTCTCCAACAGCGCAGATCCAGTGAGAGTCCAAGAGAAGACCAAAAGGAAACAATGAAAGTCATTAGATCATAATAAAATCCTGAAAGTTTCACTTTGACCATGCTCTGTTAAACAAAGCAAGACAAAGTTTATATTAGAGTTATTGTAAAGAGTAATATACTCCTCTTTTGGAGTGAATTCAGTTGTGGATAGTGAAAAACATAGAGAATTAGGCTACTTTTTTTCAACACAGCTCCACCAACAACCCTATATCTGAATTTATTTATTGTTTAAAGATTTATTTTATTTACTTATGCATACAAGAGCTAAGGTGAAGGCCAGATTTGTGGGGGGTGAGAGGACGAACCAGAGACAGAGTGGGGAGCAGAACAGAGGATCTACTGCAAATATACTGGTCAGGGGAGCAGAGGGTAAGAGAGGAGAGGTCTGCTGTACCATGTGGGTTAGCTCCCTGGCCAGGAATGGAATTTGTGCTGCAGTGGCTGCCGATATTTTCACAGTGCTGAGACAAACTCTTGAGCTAGCAGAGGCCCAACCTACATATGCTTTAAAAGATATGTCAATGTGTTCTATAGTTTGTTCAGTCTACATTTCTAATCTTTCTTGTTTTCTTTTAAAGATTTATTTATTTATGCATACAAGCTGGGGTACAGGCCAGAGGCATGGGGCGGCGAGAGGGCTCACCAGAGACAGTGTGGGGAGCAGAACAGATAGATGGATGGAAATACACTGCTGAGGGGAGCAGCGGGCGAGGCAGGAGAGGTCTGCCGCGCCATGTGGGAATCTCCCCTGCCGGGCATCAAACTTGAGTCTCCGCTGCTGACAGCTCCACAGCGCAGCGCTTAACCACTGCGCCACCAGGGAGGCCCCTACATTTCTAATCTTTCACTCTAAATTTCAATTTTCATTTGACAGGGAAATTACTTAAATTTAATTCCAGTTATCTGAATATAAAAATTCAACTAAAATGCACTACAATGCTTCTACTCTCAAAATTGAATGATTGGGTGTTAATGTCATTAGGTGAGTAACATAAAAGTTTGCACTGTAAATCTAAGACAGAACTGTGTAACTGGATATCATATGAAACTGTGAACTCAGCAAATTGGTGCTATGCTCTATGAATCCCTCTTTGGAACACATATCAATATAGCAAAACATTGTTTTTAATTAACAAAATGCCAGGTCCATATGTTGCACAAGTCCTCATTGGCACTCCTGTTGATATAAACAGGAATATCTTGTGTAACATATGGTCATAATACACAATACTTTTTATTTTGAGTTATTATTTTATTTTAATTCCTAAACAAAAACCTTCATGATAAATTTGCTCTACATTCAGTTATCACATTTTTAAGGACTTGAGTGTTGTTAACTAAAAATTGTAAAAAATTTGAAAAGCCCAAATTTTCATACAATAAAAAAAAACATGGAAAGGAAATATTTATGAAAACATTTTCATTAAGTGATAACAAAAACAATTTCATGTAATTTAAGGTACTCACTTTTAGCATTTTCTGATTTTCTGATGTTATTTTTGTATAAACTTATTATTTAATGAAGAAAAACATAGTCAATTTCATCAATCTTGTTTTCAAGTTTTATATGAAAGGTGACATGGATAAATATTCACACCATACACAATATATGACTATTTTATTCACAAGTGGTTTAGAATCATCTTAGAATGTATTGAAGAGACAGACATTAGATATAAACTGAAACTACACAATAAAATGTGATGAATAATCTATAAGGTTTCTCACAAAAGTCATAGTTTTCCTACCTGTACTAGAGGTCAGGAATAACTCCATATGTACATGACATAATGATTAAATGGCTGCATGTGTGAAAAAGGATTTGGCATTCTGTCTGATAGAATAAAGGCAATTAGAAAATAATATATTGTAAGCAAACTTAAGCTTTTCTGTTTTGTATGTGCTTTTTGACATTATTGGTGATAACCACCTTCATTTTTAATTGAGCTGACTTTTCTGGTTTCCTCCTCTTCCTCCTTCTCAGTATATATTTATATATATATAATTTTTGTATAGAAGAACTGGGGTGTAGGCCAGGTGTGTTGGGTGAGAGGATTCACAAGAGACATAGTGGGGAACAGAACAGGCAGATCTACTGAAATACACTGCTGAGGAGAGCAGTGGGCGAGACAGGAAAGGTTTGCTGCATGATTTAGGTTAGCTCCCTGGCGGGGGCCAAAGTCATATTAATGGCCCTGAGACTCAACTCTTAGGCCACCCGGAAGGCCCCCCCGTCTCAATATCAACACTGATAGTAGAAAATGCCATTACTGTAGATGTAATAAAACTTTGTCCTCTGCTTATTATTTTATATTATTTTCAACTACACAAGTATTAGTATAAAGGATGATATAAATCTAGTTAACATTACATGTGGAAACTTGCATTGTTTCATTCTTAAATTGTTTTATTCTTATCCTTCTTCATTTTGGTTGTAGATCTTGTTTTCCATAAACATAGGCATTATCTTATCACAGAGAATCATGTTAATGACCTAACAATAAAGTCACTATCATTTTTGTAAATTTTATCATTTTTAGTGATACATTTAGTGAGGTGGGAAATGAAGATGACATTTCAGGTTGACTTCCTGCTAGGTTTTCATCAATAAAATATTGAGTATCTAAAAAAATAAGTAATATGTGGCTCATGGTAATAGAGACAGCGGGTGAGCCAATTAAATGCCTAGAATATCTATTATTTGATCAAAAAGAAATTTATATGAAGACAAAATTAAATTTGTTATATATAGTTTTTTCATAGTCCTTAAAATAACAAATTTGATTAAAATGTGTGATTTGATTCTCTATATGTGACGCACCTCAGAATAATTTAAGAAAAATGTTGGGCATCCCTGGTGGCTTAAAGTTTAAGTATCAGTACTATCATTATGTTAGCTTACCATGTGGGCCTAAGTTCAGTACCAAGCCGGGGAGCTAACCCACATGGCACAGCAGTCCTCTCCTGTCTCTCCTACTGTTCCCCTTAGCAGCGTATTTCAGTAGAGTCTTCTGTTCTGCTCCCCACTTTGTCTCTGGTGAATCTCCTCACCCCCCGTACCTCTGGTGTACACCACAATTCTTATATGCATAAATAAATAAATAAAAATAAATCTTAAAAAAAAAAGAAAATAGAACATTTATTATCAGTGGTTGTCAGTTTTCTTTTTCAGCATTTACAACGTAATGAAAAAACACTACATCATATGGTTTGTACAAAAATATTCATAAATATATAATATCTTTATGTACTAAATTCAGATTAATAAATACCATTCATCAAAATATGGAAAAATTGACTCATAAAGATAAATTTCTAAATCTGTTATAAGATGGATACTAGCATATATCTAATTTGGTTGAAACTTCAGTTTAGTTAATTGGCTTTTAATTTTATTATAGAAATAGATTTAATAACAGTTTATCATTTTTTGTTTAGTACTTACATGCCTTTTATTTATTCATTATTAATTTAAAGTTTGAGATTTACATTCATATTTGGAAGCAGTAATGGTGAAAAATGGTTTTATGAACATTTGTATAAGAAGGTAGGGACAGAGAGGAAATTGTATAAATTATGTGCCAGTTTTGAATTCAGTTTAAAAAGTATAAAAAATTAAGATATATATCAGTATAGACACAGATCACTAATCTCTGTAAGTTTAATGAATTGGGATATTTAGGTCTCATGCAAAAAGGAAACCAAAACCAAAGCCAAAAGAACTAGGGTACTAAGAGCTCTATCTATCTCTCTAAAAATCACCAGTATTTTTGAAGGAGTATTAATTTTATATCACATTATAAACTTTGACTCTTAAAAATGTGATTAAAACATTTTGTGGCTCTTTTAAATGTGGCTATTGTTATTCTTTTTTTAGGTTATAACTTGAAGAAATGTAAAATAAATGTCAAGACTTTTTGTTGTGTTTACTATGAAAGTTTAAAGTATATAGATGTATATTTATACACCACATAATTACAGATCTCCTCCTACAGCTAATCATGCATGCATACCCATTACACTCAAAGCTTCCATTCCTTAATCAAGCATTCTATGATTATGCAAATTTGAAAGATAATGAGGTACACCCTGTAAGAGATAGCAAATCAGCATTGTTAAATAAGTCTTGAAATATGAGAAAATTGACTCTTTTGATCTAGAAAATCTTAGGGAACTTTCATAATTAGTGGATTTGTCATATAGAGAAAAGTGGTGCATTTTCATATATTGTATTTTTTTTTCTCCTTGCACTTATTTGGTTGTTTTCTTTCTTCATTGCCTGTGACTAAATATTCCCCAATTTCCCGTCACATCCAGTAATCAGAAAAATGATGAGGTAGATAAAATGGGCTTCAGTTCAAATACACACTTGTCATGTCTATAGTCTACTGCTAGTTCAGAATTTGTTTTAAGGAACCACTTTCCATGAATCATTCGTCTGATGAAAACCATGATACTTCAAGAGTTAGTAGAATTTAAAATTTTCTCAGCCAGTGTATTTTTGGCCACAGAATGTTTTGCACGCATCAAGCAAGTAATTGCTTTTTCATAATTGACTACTCCTTATAACTATGTACTTCCATATAACTTTGCTTCAATCATTGCAAAAATTTATGGAATTAGTCATTTGCCAGTTGAAATGCATTTTTATTGAAAGTTTTTATTTTTCCCCTTTTGAAAGGAGCTCACAGTCTGACAGGAGTTGAAACAAAATGCTACTATGTTGCATTAATTATATTTATTGATAGGTCTTTGTAAATATTTCTTTTTTTTTATAATATATATTTTTATTGTTATTTATGTCTTTTACATTTTGCATTCCCCTTGGGTAGCCCACCACCAATTCACCCGTGATCCATCTCCATGGTCCCTTGTGTTCTTTTCTATTCCATTTTGTGCCCTTTCCCTTCCCTCCCTCCGGCTCCTTCTTCCCCCCCTCCCCCCCGACTGATTGTCTCTCTCCCACCCGGCCTCCCTATAGTCCTGTTATAAGTGAAACCATTCGATATTTTTCTCTTTCTTTCTGGCTTATTTCACTGAGTATGAT
>PVIJ01014211.1:0-41796 GCA_004024925.1 Scalopus aquaticus | reverse complement strand
CAAAATGGCAATCCTACCAAAAGCAATTTACAGATTTAATGCTATCCCAATAAAAATCTCAATGACATTCTTCAAAGAAATAGATCGACTACTGATGAAATTCATATGGAACCACAAAAAACCTCGCATAGCTAAAGCCCTCCTAACTAAAAAGAAAGAAAACGGAGGAATTTCACTCCCTGATTTCAAATTATACTACCGAGCCATAATAATTAAGACAGCATGGTACTGGAACAAAAACAGACAGAAAGACCAATGGAACCGAATAGAATACCCAGAATTAAAGCCACATATCTATGAACAGCTAATCTTTGACAAAGGAGTATAAGGCTATTTTAATAGCCCATTCACCTGTTCACTCATGCATCTATTCATTTTCCAATAACAAGTGTTAAATGAGCATTATTTGTGCGAGGCAGTATTCTGTCATGACAAGAAAGAGCAGGTTGAATGAAGGCTAAGCTAAAGAGTAAGAAAACTATGAAGAAAAATTAAAGACAGGGATGCAATTTCAGTGCCATTAAAATAGAAATTGGGTTATTTCTAGATTTCCTTCTTGAATCAAGCTGAATGTTTGATTGGGATGCAGGAATAGCAATGGGATTATTATCTTGGATACGGAGAGCCGCTACCAGAGAAAAGCATGGAGAAGGGGGGTCAGGCAATGACTTGGGGGGTAATGGGGGCAACTTCCTTTCATACTCCATATTTTCTGGAGAGCATAGAAATTCTATAGAATGCATCTTTAGGCATAGGGTAAACAGGATTTATTTGAAGTCCCACTGATACTTTGGGTGTGGATTGACTTAGGTTGACTGTTACATTCTATTTGCTTTCAAGTAGCCGATAAAAAGGAGAGTATAACTTTGCACATCTACATACATGTGTGTCACACCAAATGCAACTCTAGAATGAGGTTGACAAGGTGGGCCTGAATTGAGAAGGATAGTGTTAGGTTCATAGGTGCCAAACTGACAGAGGTTGGTTATTAGATTTCACGGGTGACATAAAAGGGTAACAGGACTACCATTAACTGGATGTCTTTCCATTTATTTGTTTCTATCACCTCATTGACCAAATGAAGTGACTGAAATAGATAACCTCTCTCTGTGGTCAACCAAAGTTGTTCATATCCTAATCTCTAGAATCTGTGAATGTCATATTATATGGCAAGGTGGTATTGAGTTTACAGATGGAATTAAGGTTACTAATCAGATGATTTTAAAGAGATGATCTTGGATTATCCCAGTGAAACCAATGTAATCGCCAGGGTCCTTAAATGCGGAGGGAAGCAGAAGAGGCAGAGTCAGAGAGACAGCATCGTGAGAAAGATTTCATCAACCATTGCTGGCCTTGATGATAAGAAGTGGGTGGGGATCACAAGCAAAGGAATGCAGGTGTCTTCTAGAAGCTGCAAAAGACAGGAAATAAATTCTAGAACTTCCAGAAAGAAGTGTAGCCCTGTCCATACCTTGATTTTAGCCCACTGAGACCCATTTGGAACTCTAGCCTCCAAAATCATAATACAATTAATATTTGTTGTTTGAAGTTACTAAATTTGTAGTGGTTTGTACTAATCCAAAAGGATACATGCACCCGTATGTTCATTGCGGCACTTCACAATAGCAAAGGTATGGAAGCCACCCAGATGTCCAAAAACAGATGATTGGATCAAGAAGATGTGGTACATATACACAATAGAATACTATTCAGCATTCAAAGAAGATAAACACATGCAATTTGCAGCGACATGGATGGAATTAGAGGGGATCATACTCAGTGAAATAAGCCAGAAAGAAAAAGAAAAATATCGAATGGTTTCACTTATAACAGGACTATAGGGAAACCAAATAGGAGAGAGACACTCAACGGGTGGGGAGGGGGTAGGGGGAGGGGAGGATAAGGCACAAAATGGAATAGAAAAGAACACAAGGGACCATGGAGATGGATCACGGGTGAATTGGTGGTGGGCTACCCAAGGGGAATACAAAATGTAAAAGACATAAATAACAATAAAAATATATATTATAAAAAAAAACTTTGTGGTGGTTTGTAACAGCAGGAGTAGGACACTGTTACAATTCAGTGACTTAACACTTTGTGTGTCGGTGCCCTTTAAATTGACCAGCCCTTGGGGCCAACCGTTTTCTGTGCCACCGCATGAACGGTATAAGCATTCAATAAAACACACACAACTCCTGAACTACTGGATAGTAAAAAAAACTAATATCTCTCATAAAATACCTTACACTTTCACCAAAACAATGTGTAAAGCTTCTAGACTGAGTACGATCAAAGAAATAGCTCCTAATAGTTCCAAATAAATCCACCGTGGCGTGAAAAACCAGAGACTAGATGAACACGTATTAATACGTGAGCGGCCACCTGATGGGAAGCGGACCACAAAGTGTTAATTTCTTCAAATATCCCTTAATCTAAAAGTTCTTAATGGGAATGCACATTTTAATCATGCATTGGTATATAAAAATCACTTGAGTCCTATTTCCAGAAAGCTGGATGCTATATACCCAAGGTAGAGTCCTGCTATCTTAAAGTTTTCATATGTGCTTGTAATGGACACCTTTTGAAAACTACTGTACTCTGTCTCTGAATGTCCAGATGAGATGAGCCAAACAATAGAATTATACAGTTTATAGCTGTGAAAATCAAGGTGAAGGAGTGTGAGAAGTGGACTGGGAAATCTGAACTTATAACCTAGTTTTGGTGTTTAGTTTTAAGAAATCTGCAAGAGAATCCATTGAGTAGAAGCTGCCTACCTGCTGGACTTATTTTTTTTAAATAATATTTTGCTTTGATTATTGCCATTCCAGTATAATCTTTTTTTTAAAGATTTATTTTTTATTTATACATACAAGCTGGGGTACAGGCCAGAGGTGTGGAGCGGCGAGAGGGTTCACCAGAGACAGAGTGGGTAGCAGAACAGGCAGATCAGAAATACGCTGCTGAGGGGAGCAGCGGGCGAGGCAGGAGAGGTCTGCCGCACCATGTGGGATTCTCCCCAGCCGGGCGTCGAACTCGCGTCGCTGCTGCTCTACAGCGCAGCGCTTAACCGCTGCACCACCGGGGAGGCCCCTGCTGGACTTATTAAACAAATTTATTGCTGAAGAAATTTTTTGGAACTATGTAATTAAATGGAAAAAATCTCATCCCTCTTTTCTTTGCATAAAACAAACTATATGGTCTTGATTTACAGTGTTTTTTAGGTCAGTAAAAATAAAAAAAAAATCTGTGGGTGAGTCACTTAGTTTGAAACTTGGAACTCCACTAAAATAATTCAAAGTTTGTTCTTCAAAGAGCCATTAATCAGTATAGGTTTTGTGAAGTCCCTTTCTCAAGCATCTTTTATTCTTTATGCTCAGTAATCTTGGGTGGTTGTTAATATTAAATTCTTCTGAGGACAAGCCTCTGGTACATTTTTTTCTCTAGTGATGTCCCATTCTAGAACTTGTTTCTGTTTATCATTTTCTTCTTCCTCGTAAGAAGGTTTCCCCCACACTTAGACTTCCTCAGCAACTGGACATTTTTAGGATACCACAAACATATTTAGACATTTTTATTGCATAATCTCTTTCCAGTGGGAGGAATGGGGAAGTGGAGAAGGATGATAAAATAGCAGGAAGAGATTTTTAGGTAAGTCCTGTCAGACTTCCTATTGGCTCAAGTCCTGGAACATGAGACTCAGTTCAACCAGGTAGGAGCAGTTTCTCATCAATGCAGAAGTCCATCATCCAACCTATGGCCAGCTCCAGATCCCAGAAGGGACAGCTGGCAAAGCCTTAGGAGCAGGGCAATGCAGACCATTGGGTTCATGCAGTTAAATAGGATTCCTTGGGAAGATAAAAGACGAGACTGAATACATAAGGACTTTGCTGAAATGAGGGATAACTGCAGTGATTAAACACTCGTTTTAGCTCATTACCACAGGGGAGTGACGGTCCCAGTGGCAGCATATAAAACAGGGGTAGTAGACCACATTAGAGTAATAAGAAAACAGGTCTTCTGTATGCCAGCACGAAAGAAGCTTCTGTTATCACAATTAGCCTGTGACACGTAGGTGGCGTCATTTCACATGAATAATGCATGATGGCTAAGAGGAAGGAAAACAAGCTCTCCCATCCAGCTGGGGCCTGAAATTTTGCATTATATTAAAATGTATTATGAGAGGATGGCTCCCCTACACTTCTGTGGGATTTCCAGTACTGAGGCTCTCCTAGTGTCTGCTTTGTTCGCCTTCATTTAATAAAGCGCAGACCTGTTAATGTGACATAGCCCAGATATGCCAGTCCTATATTACAGGCCATTAGAAACTGGGTAGCTTGAGTGTTGGCCACTGTTCTGACACTCACTAAGGATGTGACTAGGCATTTCACTTATCCTCTCTGTGAATGAGTATGAAGATATCTAATACAATACCTACTATCAAATAATATTATTTGATAATAAGATATGAATGAATATGGTCTTTTAAGATATATGAAACTATCAACTTTATGTAAATATATAAATCTATACATATGTAGGGTGTGATTGTTATTGATAAGGCCCCCCACCCCCTTTCAGGACTAGCTCTGCTTCAGTCCTGCCATTCAAGTAATTGAACGATGTTGTGGATAAATGACCTACATACAGAAGCACAGAAAGAAGGCAATGTTGTCAACGCCTATAAATTATAACCTTATCAAGCAGCAATGGCTTCCTCTTATTGTTTTCACAGGCTTATTCTGGTGCCTTTTGGGGGGTGCAATACAAATCTTAGATTATAAATGATGAGTAAGAACTGTAGTTCTTTTCAATGACTACAATTTCCCCAGGAATAGTGTGTCTTAAAATTTTAAAAAGGGGGCAGGCATTTCTGCTTCTGGACAGGATGGAGAACCAGCAATCATAAGGACTCTACCACCCGGAACAACCAAACCATGGACAATGTAAATGAAACAATGATTTTCAAGACACTGGATACCAAGCAACAAAGGTAGTGATCCCCAAGGCAATCAATGTGAGCCCTATAAATTCCTACTTATTTTTCTGGTTATACTTTAAGGGGGAGGGCAACTCAGGAAGAGTCTGGTGGACTCTGTGTTGAGATAGAACCCAGAGTCTAGGGAGACCACAGCAATTAGAGTTCACAGGGCAGAGTAATGGAGAGACCAAAGCTGCATATAGAGAAACTACAGAGATGGACAGAGTGCCTGGTTTGCCTATTCAGATGAAAATAGGTCAGCACCTGTGTATGAAGAAATTACCCAAGGCTGGGAAAGAAACATCTGAAAGGACTAAAGTTAACAGTGCTTGGCACTCACACAGGGCTGGGAATAGTGCCTGTTCCAAACAGCTAGGCTGGAAAACATCATGATTTATAAGATATTGGTTAGAGGAAACATAAGGATTTCAACTGAATTGTGCAAATAATTATCGCTAGACCAAATACTGCTCTGATCTCCCCTAATAAATATTAACAGCAAAAGGGTCAGACTGTTTCCAAGTATCTTTACTACACCTCAGAACAAGGCTCAAGAAGATTTACAGAAATGCAGAAATATCCAGCACCCAACAAGGAAAAAGTTAACAAAGCCTGGGCATCTAACAAAAAAATTATTAATCTTGAAATAGGAAAAAAGTGATTCCAAATGATGAAATCAATCAAAACTGAACCAGATTTGACACATATAGTATAATTAGCAGGCAAGTGAATAAAGTTATTACAGCTGCATCTCATATGTTCAGAAACTTAAGTAGAGACATGAAAAGTGAATACAATGGCCCAAATTGAATTTCACAAGATGAAAACTACCATGTCTGAGATTTGAAAATCCTACTGAATGGTATTGACAGGGTAGTCACTATAGCTGAAAATATTATTGAACTTGGAAACATCAATACCAACAATCCAAAATGAAAAACAGCAAGAAAGGAGAATAAAATAAGGAACTTAGTATCACTGAACTGTAAGACCCCTTCAGGCAGCCCAATACACAGATAATTTGAGTCTATGAAGAAGTAGAGAGGACACTGAAAAAATATTTGAATAAATAGGGACTGTTCCAAATTTGATGAAATCGATAAACCTTTAGATCCAAGAAGCGAAGTGAATTTCAAGCACATGGACATGAAGTACAAGGTCTATCAAAATCAAATTGATTAAATTCAGTGATTAAAAGAGAATCAGGCAAAAAAATGATTATACAGAGAAACAAAGGTAAGCATGGCAGAAGATAGTTCATCAGAAGCCATGTAAGCAAGATATCAGAAAAATATCTTTAAAGTGCCAAAAGAAAAATAAGCAACTTTTGTTTCTATACTCAGTGAAAATAACTTTCAAAAATGAAGGCAACCTAAAGACTTTTCCACATATATCAAAAACTCAATTCTCCATGCCGGACTTATCTGTAAGAAATCATAAAGGAAGTACTTCAAGCAAAAAAACAAAATAAAACAACAGGTGGGAATCTGTACCCACACACAAATAAATGAAGAACACCAGAAAACATAAATGTACTATGAAGTTTATATAACATCTATAAAAGTGAAATGTATGACAACAATCGGTCGAAGTTCAGGAGGACTGAAATTGAGGTAGGCAACTGTAGAGTATATATATGAAGTGACCTAGCGCTACTTGACAGTAGACTGTGTAAGATGCATGCTATGAAATCTATCACTGAAATAACAAAGTGCTGTAGCTACTAAACCAAAAAAGTAGGTAAAGTGGAATTACTAAACAATACTCAACAAATCCAAATGAAAGCAGACAAAAGAGGGGAAAAAGGGAAACAAAATAGACAAATAGAGAACAAATAGTAGGTAATGAACTCAAACCATATGAAATTTACATTATCACATTAAATGGAGATATTTTAAACACTGCTATTGATTATTGACAGATAAGATAAATAAAGCAAAGCCCAACTACAGGCTGTCTACCAGAAATATACCTTAAGTATAAAAACTAAAATGGTTTATAAGAAGCGAGAAAATACCTTGATAATAAAAAATTCCTTGCTATATAATGTGCTAATCACTAGCTCAGTGACTATATTAATATTAATAAATAGATTTCAGAGCAAACACTATTACCAGGAATATGGAAAGTCATTTAATAATAATGATGGGGTTGTTACCAAGGATAACAACCTTGAATTGTCGTCAAGGATATAAAATTCTGAAATGTTTGTTGACTTAATTATAGAGCTTCAAAATATGTGAACAGAAACTGATAGGACTGCAAAGAGAAATAGACAAATCCACAATTATGGTTGGAGATTCTGATACCCCTCGTTAAAAAATAGAAAAAGTAAACTGAAAGTCAATATGGAAATAAAAAACTTGACATGCACTGTCAACCAATTTGATCTAATTGACATTTATCAAATATTCTACCCAACAGTAACAGAATTCATCTTTTTAAGTACATATGGAACATTTACCGAGATTACGTATACCATCTAGTATAAACCATCAATATTTAGGAAATTTTCCCCCATATAAACAAATATATTAAGGAACACGTTGGGTGCTCCTGGAAGATATTTTTAAATCCTCACTTTATTTTTTTTTCTCTCTAGTTCATTTATTGCTACCGCCTCTATTGTTACACAGGCCGGTCTTATACCACCATGTGTGGCATAAATTGCCTATCCGTTTGTAACCCAAGCTTCTTAATTTCCTTTCCTTCCACCCAACCCCATTTAAGAAATATTTAGTTAATAGTACTATATATTGCATTATTTTGGGAGGGATTTACTGAGTGGTATAGATAACGAAGGTCAACTATTCAGTTAATGGGGTGACCAGTGACATTTGCCTTTGTTGTCAGGGCAATTTAATTCTTTCATTTTGTAAACAACCTTGCCATTTTACACAGGGTGGCTCTGCTTCACAGGATAAAATAGCCAAGGGGGTGGTTACTTCCATTTGAATTTTTAAAATGCAAATGTCAGGCTCTGCAAGGCAGCATGAGGTATGAAAAGCTTTCCAAGGGCAGGAAGAGCAAAATGCAGAGTGGCACCCAGATAGACTCCTAATGGCCCTAAACACTTCTGTTTCACTGGAGGAAAATGGGAGGGCCTGAAGTGTTTTACTGCCTTTCATACAAATGGAAAATCTGGGGCTAATGACTTTTCACTCACACTGCAGTTCAGGAGAAAAAAAAATCTAATGTAAAAGGATTTTATTGTAAATAAAATGAATCGCTGACAAATTTTTAAAAAGAAGGCAGGGCAAAAAGACCTTACTATAAGCAAAGAGAAAACAATGGCTGTAAAGATGACCTAGTTTTATTTGAAAATATTTGTAGCAAAGTTAGTAGTGTTCTCAATGCAGACATAAAGAGCAAGAACCATTAGTTTTCCATTAACCTGGTGGCTTTTTAGGTGTGTAATTAATGATCTATCATTATCTGTATCTCCCTGCACTTCAAAAACTGAGAAGAAGTCTGGGTAACTCCAGCCCTAAAGCAGTTTAAATGAACTCTGAAAACATTGAGCCAAAAAAAGGTTTTGATTAGAGTGATATTAATAATTGCTTCAGTTCTACATTTCACCAGTGTTTGTAGACAGTCTGACAGAGATTGTACAGGATTTATTTCTGGAATCACCAGTGGACTGACAATATGCATTGTGCATTTTACATAAAAACACCATTTCATTTTGCATTAAAATGTTTTCAAAAATTCCAAATTTAAGAATAATAATTTGCTCTCATTTGTGCCAAGTAATTCAAGAAATTGAAAGATCTTTGCTTTCTGAGGTAGAGACAATTTTTAGACTGCTTCATGAAACTGTCAGAAATATAGTGAAAATGGACCTCACTAGGATCTGTCTCTAGGAAATGGGGAAATATTGCTGTTTTAGCTTATGCAACAAGGTGTCTTAACCTCTCTGAATTTAATATTTTAATGTATATACATGAGGATGATGTTATGAGGTTGTTGAAGGATTGAGGTAATAGAAACCCCTGTATACATGAGGATGTTTAATATTCTTAATCTGCATATATGGGAATGTAATAATAATACCCTTAATCCATATACATGGGAAGGGCCTAATATTCATTTTTTTCCCAAATATTTATTTATGCATACAAGCTGGGGTACAGGCAAGAGGCGTGGGGCAGCAAGAGGGTTCACCAGAGACAGAGTGGGGAGCAGCACGGGCAGAGCGACGGAAATACACTGCTGAGGGGAGCAGCGGGCGAGGCAGGAGAGGTCTGCTGCGCCATTTGGGAATCTCCCCAGCCAGACGTCAAACTCACGGTGCAGCTGCAGACAGCTCCACAGCGCAGCGCTTAACCGCTGCACCACCAGGGAGGCCTGGGCCTAATATTCCTAATCTGTGTACATGGGATGATGATATGAGGACTGGGAAGGATTAAATGAGGTAATACATGACCATCTCTGTGACATAGTAGTGTTCAGTAAATGACACTTTTTCCCTATCACTGAGGGAGAGAGGAAGAAAGGAAATAGTAAGCTTTTGAAATGCTGTAATATGTGGTCCCAAATAGTTTGTTCCTCTGTCTGCTAAAATGATAAAGGGTAATTAGGTATGGATCAAAATTGACCAACAATGAAGCTTTCTCCCAATAGCTCTGTCACTTGTCCTCTCTCTCCTCTCCCCTGTAGCAGGGCTTGCAGCTTGAAAGTTCATTGGTTTTCTGTGTGGAATGCAGATGCATTTCCTGTTCTCTCTGGTCCTGTTAATCCTTTGTTGGCATATCTAATTGGGTAGATTTTATTTGCTTTCTTCTCAAGTCTGTGCACTTTTTGGTCCTCTTGTCTTTAAAGACCTGATTTTGTGTATGGGATCTGTAAGGTTATGTGAAGTGGAAATGCCTTTGTTATGATGAAATGGACTCAGGAAAACCACTTATTCAGAGGAGCTCTCCCATAACGTTTTATTTTTACTTCAGTTACCACTCTGATGGTAGCATGCCTTGTGTCTTAATCATTTGTGTACATGTCTGAATTCTCCACTAGATTGTAAATTCTTCAGAGGCAATGTTGGTGTCTTACTCCGTTTTGTGACCTTCAGAACTTAACAGAGTACCTGACACATTGTAGATAGTCAACAAATGTTAGTTGATTCAATCATTTACAACTTTCCTATTTAAGAGGTACCATTATATGTTTTTGCCTGTCAAATTAACAGATATGAAGAGCGGTAATAAGTATTGGTAAAACGGCAGAGGAACTGGGTGACTGTAGTATTATCGTCACTGTCGTCATTTTTAATGACAGTTGAGTATAAATCAGGCAGTGTTCCTGGAATTTATTTTGACATTATGTTTTAAAGTCTTAAATATTTCCATGCCTTTTGACCCTTCATTTCTAGCATTTTTTCCTTGGAAAATAAATGATTGTTAGAATTTAGCTACACAGATGTTTATACCAGGGTTGAATATGATAGGAAAAGAATCTAAACAACTGAAATATCAAACAATATGAAAGCGATTAAATAAACACTGTGCGATATTCATAGAATGAAACACATTATTCAGTTGTGAAAAAACAATGATGTAGAACCACATTTATTAACATAGAAGGATGTTCCCTATAGACTTTAGTGAGGAATAGTTTACAATTCCATTTTTTATTGTACATCTATATAACTTTATGTCTGTACATATCTATATATGTGTTGAATGATCATATACCAAAATGTTGATAGTGTTTTTTGTTAGATAGTATAATTACTCATGTTTTTAATTTTCTTTTATTCTACTGATTAGCGTCCTCTAATTTTTCTGAATTGAATGTGCAATACTTTTGTTAAATTCATTTCTAAATTAATACAAGGAAGGGAGGGGAAATACTTGAACAAATGGATAATTACAAAATACTTATTAACAATTTCATGCTGATTCCATCCCTGAGGGCTTAGCCTCAAGCCACTGAAGTGCAAATGAGAATATGAATTTTAAAAAGGGTGATAGAGGTCACCCCATTTCTTTTCATTTTAAAGAGAACTAACACAGACAGAAGACCCTGGTTTTTCACTTTTGGATGTATTAAAATTTGCAAGAATGTAAGTAAATAGCATAAATGTTATTAAACATACTCTTAAGTAATTAAAAAAATTATTATTTCTAGTATTTGAAAATACACAGTGATTTTAAACCAGATTATCTTTCTTTTTCCCTTCAGTGAATGTCTTTTTTTCTTAAGATATGAAAGTCTGGTTTTAATATCAGAATTTTTATGTAGAAACAATCAACATAGCAATTTGACTATGGCCTACTCAAAACACATAACACACATTCTTTGTTTGCTAAATGATTTAGTCTACTGATGTCTTTGTAAAGATTTGAGGACTGTAGCTAAGCCTATAATACCAGTGCCAAATTTCTTTATTAAAAGATAGAGCTACACTATTTCATTTTCCAGAAATACCACAGAATAACAATGTTTTAGCATTTGGCATCTGCTTTAAAGCAGATCTGCATTAGTTCTTAAGAAGTGAGATTTTGAAAGAAACGTAATTACTACTGCCTGAGGGGAGATGATTTGTGATAAGGGAGGATAGGGAAGACACCTGTATTGATGAGAAATAAATGGAAGTAGAGAAGAATGATACAACTGGAATCTTGCTCTAATATTTATCTCTTGCCCAGAAGCCAGCATAAGCTAGGTCCAACTGGATTTAGGGTGGCTTGAGAGTGCCCAGTGGATTTTATTATAAGGGCAATTTGCATATATAGTATCCCCTTGACTGGTATTTCAAGGACAAATTAGCATCAGAGAAAATGCAAATTAAACACTCTGCTCCCATTTTTAACTCTGCTTCCTTTTCCTTTCTCCTTGTGTATTTTTTTTTTTTACCCAGAGTTTGATAATACTGGCATTAGCATCAATGGTTGTGTGGATCAAATCAGCCATTGAAAATGCTGTGGACATTGCATTGGCTTGTATTTTCAGAGGTATTAAATAACCTGCAGAGAATGGAGAGGCTTACAGAGCCGGCCTGAAAAAGGACTTAGACTTAAAACTGTCATATAATCAAAACATACCATTTTCTTCTTGAAATATTGAAATTATCAGAATAATTATCCTGCTTTATTTTCTCATGGCACTTATTACCTCCCATCAGATTTTGTATTTTTAAATTTGTCATTATTTTTCTTTCTCTTCCCACTAAAATGTAAGCTCTGTGAGTACAAGGAATATATTATGTCTTCTGTTGTATCCACAGCACTTAGGATGTTCCTAGCATATAAGAGGAACTCAATAAATATTTGTATTCTGTAAATGCATTTGTAAAATATAGAATACAGAATAATAACAGGACTAAATAGTTGTGATTGGAACATTGTTTTAAAGATACTAAGATTGGTGTTATGTTTCGTTTGGACAAATATTTGCTATATTTCTGTTCATGTGCTAGTTCCAGAAAATATATGAACAAAATAGTCATTGACCTAGAGGATCACACAGAAGTGATTTTGATTCAGTGCACTATGTATAAAAATGGGAGTGTGTTTGCAGGGCATGGGAATACAAAAGGGGTATGATTAACTTTGATTTTAGGGTTTTTTTTTAAGATTTATTTATTTGTACATGCAAGCTGGGGTACAGGCCAGAGGCATGGGGTGGCGAGAGCGTTCACCAGAGACAGTGGGGAGCAGAACAGGCAGATCAGAAATACACTGCTGAGGGAAGAAACAGGCGAGGCAGAAGAGGTCTGCCGCGCCATGTGGGATTCTCCCCAGCTGGGCGTCGAACTCGCAGAGCTGCTGCCAACAGCTCCACAGTGCAGCGCTCAACCGCTGCGCCACCAGGGAGGCCTGATTTTAGGGTTTGAATATCAAGATGAGACTTGCTCCTTTATACTCAATGCTTTTACAATCAAGTGAGATAGAGATTACCATAATATAATGAATTATATGTTGTATTAGAGATATAAATTAACTACAAGGTTGCATCAAGGAAATAACAGTTTTGTCTGGGGAGTTAGGAGAAGGCTTGATGAGCAGTTGGCATTTGCACTGGGCCTTGGATTCAGTAGACACAGTGGGAGTATAGGTTGGGATGGGGCTGGGGCATGGGCAGATGCTTGGAAGTTAGAGTAGCTTAGTGTAATGGAATGGAAGGAAGGTGGAAAAGTTAGAGGTAGAAATGTAGAAGCCAGGTTATGAAGGATGTGGCATGCCAAGCAGGGGTTTGTACATTATCCCAACTAAGGGGGATATTGAAGGTATAGGTGTCCCTATTTCTGTCTGGTTTAAGTTCCATTTCCCAAGCTTTGGGAAATGAAATTTAAGCCATCAAGGTACAGAGAATTGTTTAAGACAATATATTAATTAACACTGATAAATATTTCTTCCAAAAGGATTGCAGTACTTGTTTTCACTTTCCATTTGTCAAATCAGAATAGGGGTACAAGATTACTTGGAAGGATGAAAAGGGTAAATGGAGTTGTTGTCATTCACTGTGATAATTCAATGAAGTAAATGCTCTGCTTAGGATATACCTGGCCCGCAGACCCGGCTAGACCTAGTCACACTCCTGAGGGAGGTTTGATTCATTTGACTTCAGGCTAAGTTTTAAATGACTTACTTAAGCTTCATTCTCCTCATTTCCCTCTAGTACTTAGTTCAAGGGTCTATACTGCATTTTTCTATAATTCAGAAAGACATTCAAGCATTAGAAACTCTTACTGCCTTGTACAGAAAATTCCCAACAGGGTTATGAGAGGACTCTGAGCATTCATCCATCAATCATTTTAGTTTACTTTCAATACAAAGTAATGCATTAGGTAATAAAAATGAAATATCAGGCAAATAAAGGATAATCTACACCACAGCCAAAATATTTGGCTTTGAATTTGAGGTATAAAAACCCAAATTTATCTGTAATTTCATGGAATTAAGCACCTAAAACAAATCAGTTTTTGTCAAAAATTAAAAATATCACAAAAAGTTGATTTAGTAATTCAAATTAAAGCCAAATTACAGACTATGCAAGGATGTTGGAAAAGAATAGCTCTAGAGATAACTATGAGGGAGAGGAATGAGGAAGGGAAGAGAGAGAAAAGCAAGTTGGATGGAAGAGGGACCATGTTCTTTAAAAAAGGAGGTAGAAACTTAGGCCAGAAGGTCGAAGTTAGCTCAAAAATGGCCATTTGAAGCAAGAACTTTGTGGTATTACTGGTATCTTTTCTTTCTTCTTTCATCCTTCTGCCTCTTTGTTGAGGAGAAGGTGAAGTACATCATCCATCACTGAGAGGAAAAGAAGGTGTTTGTTGAAAAGTGAGAAGGAGGAATAAAGAAAGATGTGCTCTCTATCTTCCTCAGAAAATGTGACATTGCCTCAGGCCTATAAACGTTGGAAATTCTCATTTATGTGGGGCATTTTCAATAGCCTTTCTTTGGCTGTGTAAGAAATGCTGTCCTCTTAACCAGGTATTTTTCAGCTCATCTGACATTTATTACTTAGTCTGACATTATTTCAAATACCCAGAAGGAAAGATGAATGTGGGATCCAATTCACAAAGAGCTCTTGGACCTTTTACTCTGACCTTTTTCTAGATCACTTTGGTGTTGATTTTCTCTTCTTTCTTTTAACTCGGCCTCTAGTTATTGAGCTCACTCTGCTCCCAGTAGAATGATTTCACTTTCATTAATAAAGTGACTAACAATTAAAAACAGCATCATCAGTGTTGATAGCTCTATGGCAAAGCTCTTGGAGAGGAAGGTTAGACATGGAGACACCATGTTAGAAAGTTCAGTATGGGACTATATGAAGCAAATTGTTTATAATTCAAGTTCATGGCTCCCAATAGTTGGATTATATTGGATCATGCCCCTGGTGTTCTGCTGTGCTTTTTTCTATACAGGCATTGGGTCATTTATTTTGCTAAATGTGTATTAATGAGACCCTACTGTTTATTAGGAAACTGGAGATACAGAAATGAGTAAGCTAACAGTCCTCCCTCAAGCAGCTGATGGTATAAGAGGGAATATAGAGAAAACCAATAATTACAACATGGTAACATAAGAGCTTTGTTAAGCATTTATTACAAGGCTCTATGCGTACACATTGGAGAATATAACTCATTATCATTGGAAACTTAAAGAACATGATGTTTGAGCTGAGTTAGAAAGTTCCAAGTGAGGTGTATAACTGATAAATCTTTATTTTTATGTAGAAGAATTAGGGTATACGCCAGAGGTGCAGGGGTTGAGAGGATTCAACAGAGGCGGAGTGGGGAGCAGAAGAGGCAGATTTGCTGAAATAGACTGCCAAGGGGAGCAGCAGGGAGACAGGAGAGGTCTGCTGCAGCTTATGTGGTTCAGCTCCCTGGCTGGGGATTGATCTCAGGCCTTAGCAGTGATAGCTCTGAGACTTAGCCCCTAGGCAAACAGAGAGGCCCTGAGGTGTATACTCTAGGTAGAAGAAATAGCATATGTATAAGCATGGACACATATAGGGACCTGTATATCTCTATTATGTAACTGAGGGTTGGAATGTTTTCAGAGGATGGCTGGAAATTAGGTCAGAGAAGCAGATGGGTTAATTACATTGTGCAGTATCATATGATCAACTATTTGTGGGACTTTGAAATAGTCACAGATCCCTTTTACTTCCAGCAGTAGGTTTGTAGGTTTTCAGTGATCATGTTTCAGTGTGGGGTCCAGAGACCTTTTTTCGTTTCCCTTTTAGTTGCTGCCTTTTACATAGTAGTTACTTACTAAATCTTCATTGACTTTCAACCTTCTGCCAGTTGACTGAAACTATGCATGGCCTAAAATAGAGAAAAATAATGAGGTTGATGAAGAAAATGTCTTTTGTATCAGTGCTGGGTCTCAAGAAATAGTCTGCTCTGAAGAAGTTTGTATTAGGGGATTGAATGAAGCTTCTGACCATTTTAGGCTAGGCCACATGTCTGAATGCCCTTCTTGGGGGTCAGTCCAGATCCCTGATTTATGTCGTAGGTTTTCAGAAAAGGAGCTCAACATTATCAGTTTGCCCAAGCTCGTCAAAATCAGACAACTCTTCTAGATGTCCATTTTCTGATTTTATGATGAGTATTCTCCAGTGGTGCAGTGGGTGATAATCCTTTGCACAAAGCTCACCCTCCTGGGTTGACTATTCACTCTGGAGGTGAAATGACATATGAGAATATTACTTTGTGACACACTTCAAAACGAATCCTTGACAGCTGACCATCGATCTGAGACATCCAGGAAGGCAGAAGGAGGAAGAGGGCTTAGGTTAGAATGGGGGTGGGGAGGGAGAGCACAGTGGACTGTGGGGTGTGGGCGGGGGGGGCGATGGGTGCTTTGGGGGTGGGAGAGCTACAGCGACCACACCTGCAGGGAGAAATCCTATACTGTCAAAATAATAACAAGGATGGAAAACAATGGAACTTCGTTAAAGTAAATAATACAAACCATTACTTTGTGAGCAGAGTTAAAACAGAGGGATCTCATGGTCTCAGGAGACATTTCCAATCAAGCCATTGAGGCATGACACTGGCCTTCTCCACGACAGAAATAGTTCTTTTTCGAAAATGGGTACTTGTTTTTAGAATCAGAGCACTGATTCTCTTGGACAAAGCATGTTAATATATTCTCATACTTTGGCTCCCCCTAAAATCCATGCAAACACGCTTCCACCCTCACTTGTTATGACATAGCTTGTCACAGACTCGCTTACATTAATCATAGTTTGGTCTGGATTGAAACTGAGTTGACATTCAAAATGCATCAACAGCACATTTGCAAACCATCTCTTAGGGTAGAAAGAATTCTGTAGGTGGCCTGCTTTATCCATTGCTGTATTTCTCTTTCAGAAAGTAACAACTTCTTAATAGGTAATTGCTGAGAATAGCTCCCATTTTGAATCTGGTGTAACCCTAAATACTTATACATGAACTTCACTAAGAATCATAGATTATTAAGCAGGCAAAACAATCCTGGAGTTTCTCTTCTTTTTGACAAATGAAACTGTACCCAGAACACATAAAAATATAAAAGCAGAGTGTCAAGAGAACATTAATGTATTTTCAGCTGCTCATTTTAGAGATGAAGAAACTGACACTCATAGGAGTGATGTATCCAGGGTAGCGCATCTGGCCTGAGTGATTTACTCAGGAGAGCACATCTAGCTTCTAATAAGCTAGATCTCAGGACTCCTAGTCCAGTACTATTTTAACTCTGTCACTTATAACTTATAAAAATGTGTAAAAAGACAAGGATGGGAAAGTAAACAGATACTTGATTGCATGATCTAGGCAAAGTATTGATTGATGATTCTGACTAGAAAATCCCCATTGAAATCGTCAATATTTTTTATTTTTAAAAAGATTTATTTATTTTTGCATACAAGATCTGGGGTGTAGGCCAGAGGTGTGGGGGTGAGAGGATTCACCAGAGACAGAGTGGGGAGCAGAACAGGTGGATCTACTGAAGTACACTGCTTGGGGGAGCAGTGGGTGAGACAGGAGAGGTCTGCTGCACCATGTGGGAAGCTCCCTGGCCAGGGATCGAACTCGTGCTGCAGTGGCTGCAGATACCTTCATAGCGCTGAGACTTTAACCCCTTGTGCCACCAGGGAGGTCCCTTCAAACATTTTTTAGATGGAAAAAAATGACCAATGGGAGGGATTGTTGTCTTGCTCTTGGGTGTGTCCACCAGTGCCCGTGTACAACACTAGGCTTTCAGGTCATTTTTGTTAATCAAACAGCCAGTGCCATTTATTTGCAACCATATCTGTATTTTTTTTAAATGCATGTTAAATTGTATCAACATGAATGTGGAATATTAATAGAATGTTATCAACACAAATATGGAATACCTCTGCCAGAAATCCTGGGAAACCTCGTAGAGCGTGAATGCAGTTCTGTTTGTGCAGGGGATGACTGACATTGTTAGAGTAACGTCAGCTGTATTGTCAGGATACTTATTGTTGCATGAACACAGTGAAGTGAGTGGTTCTCCGGGGTGTTCTCTGCATGTGAAAGATTTTATTCTCCCTAAGGTTCCATCATTTCAGCTGGCCCTCATGCCTAGGTAGGACTGTCTCTAGGAGACAGATAGGTTATGAGGCACAGTTTGGAGGCCCCTTGAGCTCAGTCGTTATCATGCTCTGGCCGACTTAAGTTGAAAAGGGAATTGTTAGATGAGGGGGTGCTCTTGGGTGTGGCTTGGTGAATGGCAAATCCTAGCTCCGATCCGGAGCTCAATGTCCGCCTCTGGAAAATGCCAGGAAGGTGAAATGATGTCTTCTGTCTCTGGTAGTTCTGGCATTAGATGATCACGTGAGGCTTTATTTTCGTCTGCTAATGCTGAGCCGTCAGTCGGTACACATTTAGAATCTGGAAGATCTACCATGATGCCCTGGTGCCCCTGGCACTTACGGGACTACTATGTTTACCTCTTGCTCTTCAGTCTGGTCAGGTGCCTTCTCCATCCCTCCTGTCCCCAGCTTCCATCCCTCAGGTGCAAGATGTCTACCCGTGTGTTGTCGGTCACATCCCAAACTTCCCGGCATGTCAATCATTTAGCAAATTCTCTTTGAGCGTCTCCTGGGTGTGGGGGAAACAAAGTTAAAAGTCCCTGTCCTCAAATGGAGGGGGGAAGCAAGCAAACAGGTCACTCGAGGTGGCAAAGCATCGTGATTGCTGTTCTGAGAATGGTCTGCCTGGAGCACCTCCAGGCACAGGGAAGAGCACCTCGTCCTACAGAGGATGGGGACTTTCAGAAGATGAAGCTTGGGTAAACTCGGAGGGAAGAAGAGGTAAAAGTCAGGTGGCCTGGAGGAGGCAGTATATTCCAGGTAGAAAGTACAGCTCATATACTTACTGCAAGAGGTTAGATTGTATGCACAGCAACCTGTCAGTGATTGTTTCAGTTATCTGGTTTCTGGAAGTAGGCAGCACTTTGAAGTACCTTGTTGTATGGTTGATCTTGGAGAGATTAGAAAAATAATACAGAAAGTTAGTAACTCATGCGTGGCCTGCGTTCCAAAATTATGCTCTGAGTCAGCTGCTTGGAATGTGGAATGCATTTTTCCCACAGAAAACAATGGTCTCCATGGTAATTAGGTTCCCAGGCCAACCCATAAAAGCCTATGTAACCTATAATCTGAAGGATCATGTTGTATTAATAATGCCATAGATGCTAATGACCGTGTAAAGCCGTGCTTCCGTGGGAAAATCTATTCCATATTCAACTGGGGGTTCCAGAAACACACTCTTTCCCACTGAAGCTTTAGTGGTATGTGAAGAAACCTGGCTTTCCCATCCCTCCAGGTGGTAAGACAGTGGGCTAAGGCATTTTCTCAGTTCCAGGCTATTGCCAGTATCTCATGGAAATGCGGAGAGGGCTAGAAATAGAAAATCGAGTAGAAAGCAAAAAGATACAGGGAGGAAAATAGCAATAAGGAAGTGACCAGTGATGTCAGAGAGGAATCAGTTCCCCAGGGTCAGTGAAGGCAGGAATGAAGACATAGCTGGGAAATGTGTTTCAGCGGAGTTCAAGCATGCCTGAGGCACTTTGCTCACATTTAATCCTTAAAAGAAAATATCTTCTTATTCCTGTTTTCAGGGGAAGTAGGTGGAGAGCAAATAAAAGATTTGCCCAGGATCACATAGTAAGTGGCAGAGCTGGGATCATACTTAGATTCCATAAAGTTCCTACAATGCACACGTTAATTAGTAAGTAAGTAAGCCGGGATGTGTTTTCATTTTATTACTGAGAAATTTGAGGCAAATGCTGTAAGAGTGGCTCTCTTAAAATACTACCACTCTGTAGACATAGCAGCATTAAAGCATTAAAGTATTAGCAGAGTGGTAATACTACCACTCTGTAGCATAGCAGCATTAAAGCCGCAGTATCCTGATTCTTAATCTGGGTGAAGTTCATTGCCTGGAGTATGTACTGTGAGGCAGGTAAGACCTTGGACACAATGGGTAATACATGTCCCTCGAGGTCACAAGCATACTGTTTAATGCTCTTGTAATTGCTCATGTGAGTGGATTAAGAGAACCTATCATAAATGCCAGAATAAAGACATAAACATAGTACATTAGAAGATGGGTACCATAATTTTGACTCAGTAATTTTGAGGAGGCTTGGGAAGGATATGGTGGTGGTATCTGGAGTTGGGTATTGATGGAATGATAGTGACAGATGAGTAGACCCGGGCAGAAGCTACTCTGGGAAAAGAAGCCAGATGAATGCATCGTGAACATGGTGCTGTGGGCTAGGTGTTGGCTATGTGTTTTCCATAAATGTTCACACATATGCCTTGTAGAAATTCTTTGAAGTGAGTGCCATTATCTGCAATTATAGGTAAGGAAATAAAGACTCAAAATAAGTTATTTGTTTAAGGCTACACAGCTAGTAAGTGGTAGAATCCAGAGCCTACAAACAGTCTGCACACTTACCGTTCACTTGAATGATTATATGTATAGAGTGGGATAGCCCTATAGATGGAATTGCGTCCCCTCCAAATTCATACATTGAGGTGCTAACCCCCAGTGTGATGGTATTTGGACATGGGGCCTTGCAAGATAATTAGCTCTAGATGAGGTCATGTTAATGGAGCCCTCATGATGGGATTAGTGTCCTTATGATAAGAGATACCAGGAGAACTCTCTCCCTCTCCCTCTTTCATGTGAGGACACGGCAAAAAAGGAGCCATCTACAAGGAAGAGAGCACTTAACAGAAATGTGACTACATTGGTGTCTTTACCTCGGTATTCTAGACTCCAGCGGTGTGAGGAAATCAATTTCTGTTGTTTAACCCTCCAAGTTTGTGGTATTTTGTTATGACAGCCTGAGCTGACCAAGAGAGTCTTGTCAGTCTTGCCGGAAGTTTGCAAGGTTGGCTAGAGAACCTTGTGGAGGACATTGAATGTTATAGTAAGGATTTTGGACTTTGTTTACTGGCTCCCCAAAACCAACTAAACATTTTTGGGGTGAAGAAGAATGATTTGATTAGATGCTGCTATTCTCTTCACTCTATATGGAAGCAGTGAAGAATAATGGAAAGATAGCCAGGTATAAATAAAATCAATTAATGGTAGATATCAAAGTCAATGGTCAACAGTGAACTCAATGTGTAGTTGAAGAGAAATGAGTTGTCTGGATTTACTAGGGAGGACTTCATAGAGGAAGTAGAAACTGAGGTGGGTCTAGAAAGGATTTGCTTGGGGGAGTAGAAAGAGCAAGAAATTCCAGAAGGGAGGGAATAACTTGTAGAAAGAACAAAAGGGTGAGGGAATGGGGTGTGGCTATGGGAGACAATACTACCTGGCTATGGTTGGATCAAAGTGAGAAGAGGGCAGAAGATAGGTTGTGAATGCTACAGAACAACTACCTCAAGAACCACGATGAGCTTTAGTGCCACATGGTTATGTCACCTTTCCAAAATTTATAGGACGGGGGCCTCCCTGGTGGTGCAAGGGGTTAAGTCTCAGCACTGTGAAGCTATCAGCAGCCACTGCAGCACAAGTTCAATCCCAAGCCAGGGAGCTTCCCACGTGGCGCAGCAGCTCTCCTGTCCCGCCCGCTGTTCCCCTCAGCAGTGTACTTCAGTGGATCTGCCTGTTCTGTTCCCCACTCTGTCTCTGGTGAATCCTCTCCCCACAAATACCTCTGGCCTACACCCCAGCTCTTGTATACATAAATAAATAAAATAAATCTTAAAAAAAAAACAAAACAAACTTTATAGGACATTAAGAGGATACATGGTTTGTAGTATGCACATGTATGTAGGCGATAAACACTGACTGCTGTGTTGTCAGTAGTCTTGATTATTTGAAGAGTCTTTGTCCTTAAAGAACTTCTCATCTGGATAAAGATACCATATAGTCATGTTGGAAATATCATAAGAATACATGAAAATATTCTGTACAAATGTTAGTGATGTATTCAAAGGTGAGGGTAAAATAGGAAAGGCACCATTTAATTTGAAACAGAGTTAGATGAAGTGATAGTAGGGTTGATTACCATAAGAAAATTTGGGAGATGTACCCTTGAGTGTGAGAAAGGACAGTTCTTCCTCTGAGATGGGAGGGTCAAAGGTCAGGATGGGAGGTGGGACAGATCAGAAGGGGAATTGAGTTCTAAGACTGGGTTTTAAGGAAGAGAGGAGATTCCATATTATAAACGTAAGCACCCCAATTATTTGCCTTGTAACATTTAAGGCTTCTTTTCTGAGGGACAAGACTAGAGTAGATATATACTTCATGCAGAATGTATGCCAGGTACACATTTTAGAGGTACGCCCACGGAGAGCTAGTAGTCCTTGCTGAGTTTATATACTTTTATGGAGCTTTTATTGAAACAAGTACCTTCACTTCCTAGCTGTTTTATGTCTCTTTAGCACCTGCAATACCACAGAGACTCTATGAATCAACAATTTCTAGAGTCAGAACTTTATTTATTATTAGAAGAAAGGCTGTTTTTCAAGTTTTCCAAGCATCAATCTGCACAATGTCCTTGAAATCGATTGGAGTTATTGTGTGGGAATCACAGGACAGAGATTTTGGCACCTGGAATGTTTTGAATTTTACAGCAAAGCTGTAGGTTGATGCATTTTCTTTTACATTTTGGAGGACACAAACTAGGGGGTACTGAACAGAAGGAAAACAATGCAGGAATGATGGAGTTACATGTAGGAATTTGTCCTGTTATTATCTATACCCCCTTCATTGATTCATTAAATTACAAGTGATTTATTTAATCAACTCTATGCAACATTTAAGAACTCTAAGAACCTGCAAAATGAACACATCACTTTCCCTGTCATTAAGCAGTTTATAGTTGTATATACTAAATATATGTCCTATATTTACATAAATGTTACTTCAAGAAGCCTGTCATGAGATTGGTGTCATCCAAAGAGGGAGATAGCACTGAGGCTTGGAATGATTGGTGGAAGCTTTTAGAAAAAACCTTGTCCTGAGGGACTTGAGGAACCGGTAGAAGTGGAAAAATATGAGAAATAAAATGAGCAGCCCAGTATTTGTAAATATGCAGAGGGAAGACTAATTGTGACTTCTTCAGGGGACAGTGCAGCGACCCTATCAGCTATAGCAGAAGATTTATGTAAAGGAGCAGAGAGAGAGATGACTTGGAAAAAGCCGATTGGGACCAGCCTGTGGAGGGCCTTATATATCATGCTAAGGAGATTGGACTTTATCTCTTAGGCAGTAGAGAGTCATAATACTGTGGTTTAGCACCTTATCCCTCAGACAGATATTAGACTACAGATTAATTGGATCTTTATATATGTATCATATCACAGAGCACCAAGGGCTGATATTCAAGGCTACAGTATAAGTGAAGTAAGATCTTGAATCAAATGGCACAGGGAAGGTACTATATGAGAACAGGGATAAAAAAAAGGAAGTATCATTAATATTCATACCCTGTCACAGTCACAGTTGCACTTCATTTCTTTGTTCTATTCTTAATCTACTTTAAATATTTTTAGCATTAACTACACTATGTAAAGGATTCTAATGAAAAGTTAGGACCGTTGTGCACTCAGTATCAAATTTTCTGACAAGATATGAATCCTCTTTTAATGGATCGGTTAAGAGGGAATGGTGTCTTTAAATCGTCATAGCAGGCTGACTAGTACCAAATTGAGGGCAAATTAGGTGAATCGCTATTATAAAAAATCCAATCTATCTATACTGGCACGCACATTTCCTCTTCAAAATCAGTGAGGCGTTAGAGACTCAAGCAGAAATGACTGGTGTTTTGATTGGGAGCCTGCTCAGGGATTTGGCATGCCAGTAAGTGGAATCAGGCTGGGTCTACACAATGTTGATTTCTCTGTTCTGTCCTGGGGAAAACAGAACTTTGGCCCTCTTGCCAGTATTTCTGGATATTTCTAAAAGTTTGAAACCAAGAAGGCAACATTTTTGCTGAATGTTTTTGTTTATTTTAGTTAGATGTTGGCATTGTGTAGACCAAATTCTATTCACAATGAGAAAACTTTCTATTCATCAGTTTCCTGTGGGAATTTTTGTGAACTCTGAATTTTGGTAGAAATATACCATTGTTAAGAAAGTGCTGAAAATTCACTTTTGCTCCCTCTCATTCCATCCCATTCACATTAAAATGCAGAATGGAATATTATTCAAAAGGAGAGGCACATGCATACCCAAGAAGGACCCATTTTATGGTATTAGGGGATTTATATCACTCTAAAAAAGTCTACTCCCTGTCTTATTCATAAGTCATTGCATTTGGGGCTGTACTTCAGAATTTGA
This sequence comes from Scalopus aquaticus, assembly GCA_004024925.1. Taxonomy (NCBI): domain Eukaryota; kingdom Metazoa; phylum Chordata; class Mammalia; order Eulipotyphla; family Talpidae; genus Scalopus; species Scalopus aquaticus. Next base: position 17,548 of record PVIJ01014211.1, on the reverse strand, counting down.
CAGATTGATGGATTGCCTTTTTACCACTTACAAAAAGCATACACAGTAAAGTTCTAGGTGGTATTTCTTAGAAATTCACATCCTGTGACTGTTATCATCTTGTCCTCATACTTCGTATTGTCGAGTTCTTACTCTTTGCCTATGGAAGTCCCACCCATCACTTAGGGTCAAGCCCCTCGAATACCCCCTTCTTTGGGGACCTTTCACTGACTATATCAAAGGTATGAGATGTCATCTTCCTGTGAACTGGCATCTGGTGGACATTCATTGGGTACTTGTTACATAGAGTCTTGAACCAGAGTTATTGGTTATGATTTATCTGTCATACTGGACGAATTTCCAAAGGACCAAGACTGTCTTAGACATCTTTTTTTTTCCAAAGATTTATTTATTTATGCATACAAGCGGGGGTATAGGCCAAAATTGTGGGGTGGTGAGAGGATTCACCAGAGACAGAGTGGGGAGCAGAACAGGCAGATCGACTGAAATACACTGCTGAGGGGAGCAGGGGGCCAGGCAGGAGAGGTCGTCTGCACCATGTAGGAAGCTCCCTGGCCCAGTATCGAACTCGGAACTCGTGCTGCAGTGCCTTGGATAGCTTCATAGTGCTGCGCTTAACCCGTTGTGCCACTAGGGAGGCCCTGTCTTAGCCACCTTTATATTCTCCTACAGAACTATACAATGCCAAGCACATAGCCAGCCCTCAGAAAACCTTAATGCGATCAATTAATGAGTCACATGTGTTCGATGATAGTCGTTCAGGAAGGGAAATGACATCTTCAGGGGATTAGGCAAAGGTTGTGCTTTGGGAGGCGGGGGGAAATTCCTCAGTTTAGGACTTCTGAGCAACCATGAATGATTTTATAAAGCATAACTGAATTGAAAGGTTGACTTTGCTTTGGAAGAGCAAGGAAAACCTGGATTTGGGGTAGAAAAATTTGTTATAGTTCAGTAAACCTTTATTGAGCCAACTTTCATGCCAGGTACTGTGTTTACATTGGAGTCAAGATATGAATAAGATAGATGCTCCCGGTTCATTACTGTGGAACTAGGGAAGGTGAGAAGTGTCAGGTAATCAACACAGAACGCAACTCATTCTAGATTACTGATACCAGTTAGACATGGATGACAGCTAACATGAGAACAGATTCTTGAAGGCGTGGTTTCCTCAAGGCCCTCTTGTTCCATGTTTTAGGCTGCTTCTGATGATTCCAAAGGCACACTGAAGCAGAGCAGATGTTATCAAGCAGTGATTGTATGGTGATACACAGATTGATGTTCTTGTCAGCAAAGTCATTTTTTTTAACCTATGCCTTTAAGCTATGCCTTCGTACCTGTGCCTAGCATCAAGTATAATGTTAAGAAAATACAGGTAACAACAAATGTTGGTGAGGATGTGGAGAAAAAGGAACTCTCCTACACTGCTGGTGGGAATGCAAATTGATCCAACCACTATGGAAAGCTGTATGGCGTTTCCTCAAACTGCTAGAAATAGAACTCCCATATGACCCGGCAATACCACTACTGGGAATCTACCCAGTATCTACTGGGACACAAAAACACTAATCCGAAAGGATACATGCACCCGCATGTTTATTGCAGCACTGTTTGCAATAGCTAAGGTATGGAAACAACCCAGATGCCCAAAAATAGATGACTGGATCAGGAAGATGTGGTACATATACACAATGGAATACTATTCAGCATTCAAAAAAGACAAACACATGCAATTCGCAGCAACATGGATGAATCTAGAGGGGATCATGATCAGTGAAATAAGCCAGAAAGAAAGAGAAAAATACTGAATGGTTTCACTTATAACAGGAATATAGGGGAGCCAAATAAGAAAGCAACATTCAGCAGGGAAGGAGGGGAGGGAAAGGGCTCAAGAGGTGGAAAGAGGGGAGCATGGGGGACTATGGTGATGGCTCCACGGGTGAACAGGTGGTAGGTAACTTATGGGGAACACACAATAATGTAAAAGATATGAATAACAAAAATAAATATCTATAAAAACAAAAACAAAACAAACCAACAAAAATATAGCTGCTACTCTCAAAGAATACAAAGGGCATTCTCATGACAGAGGGAGGCCAAAGAGGGTAGTATCTGGAGCCTGCTTCTCTTCCTGGCTTTGAAAGCTCCTCTTGACCCATACATACACACAAGCTGGGCCAGAGAGCTTCACATGCATATGCACATATACACGTACACCACCCACATTCACATGTATCTTACACACACTGACTAACACTGTGTGTACAGGCAATATATTGTAGATACATTTGCACACTAGAATGCCTTCAAATCAGCCACTGGCCCACTGGCTCCTCCTGCTGTCTGTCTCTCCATGGAATCTGGTGATGAGGCCTTTGTATGAAGTTGAGTTCAGGGGCTCACTTCCCAGCTGCCCCGCCAACATACCCCCTCCCACCGGCATCTTGTCTCTAAAAGATTTTGAAGTATCAGTTGTCCTCAGGAATTGCTTTTCTGGGTTCTGAACACTCATTCTGAGGAGGTCCAGATGCAATGACCTATTCCCTTCACTTCTTAAAATTGAGTGAGTTCCTTTTCACGAAGAGTACTTTTTTTTATGATGGAGAAATGTTTAAAAGGAACACAAGGACAAAGTAGATGACTGGCAGTGGTTTGTGAGCATGCAGATTTCTATTCTGTTTATGCTCCACGGACAACAGAGCCTCAGGTCTCTGTTTAGCTCAGATTTTGAATTTTTGCTTGAGCGTTTTGGTTAAATGGCAGTGACTGCATATGAGACTGACAGACTGATAGCTATTACCATAGGGGGCTTTCTGTACGACTACCGGGGGCAATTCATCCAGGGTCCAATCCTCTGGTTAGGATATCTTTAACTAACACGAGTCAGAAAACCCCTTTTATATAACTAGGATTTACTGCATGTGAGGCTGGTAAACTTGACATGTTTTATGAGGATCAATAATACAATATAGATGCTTGCTGTATGTCGAACAAAATGGAACAATATTAATTCAAACCATAAACGGCACTAAGGAAACTCAAATGTCAAAGTTTTTAAATGTGACATGAATCGAACAGAAAGCCCCCCTTCCTCTCTTACCAAGCAGCATTTTAGCTATTTTTAATTAGAACTAGCTAAATATAACTCTTATCTTTATAGACTAGGAATGTGGTTGACATTTTGCTAAACCTTTTTTAAAATACAAGGCTTATTAATAAGTTATGTTAATTGTTGGAAAAGAAGAAATTAAATGCTCAGACTTTGAGCTGACCTACTTTAGAGGTCCAAGTCACAGTGAAAGTTAATGGAAAAGCCACCAGAATTGGAAAAACACGGGGCTTGTCGCAGGCCCGGTAATAGCCTGAGATGAGAATGAGAATGGAGGCGTCACCATGACAGGAGATTTTTGAGAAGTAATTATAGAACTAAAATAGCAATGAAGAATCTCAGTAAAGAAAATCAATCATAGTTACACGGAGATCGCCAAATATGTCACACTGGCAATGCTGCATTGTGGTGGGTGGCGGTGGGTGGTTATTATTGGACATCCGCACCTGGCGGCTCACCTCGTCAGAGGGTCAGAGCAGAAATCAGTTATGTTAGCACATCTTTGATAGGCCCATCTGCCTGGTCTCTGTGTTTACTTGCTGTGAATCCAAATGCTGGTCATTAAACTGCCAGCTCGGCCTGTTCATGGGAGTTGAAGATTCTGGTTGAGCCAAGCAGTCATGGCACAGGCTGCTCGCTGTTTGGGCGGTGAGGGAGATGCAAAGTCTGCTGGGGTGTCCTTTGTGGTGGTAGGTGCGTTTAGTGAAAAGGAAGAGGGATGATTTTCTAGACCAGTCTCCCTTAACATTTGGTGAGGTACTGATCTCCATTCAGAATTTTAAGTCATGCCTTCTGATAAGCTTGTTTTCCTTTTTAGATTTTCTCTTCTTCCTCAGAACAATGTATAGGAACAGTGTCTTCGGATGAAATTTAATTTTTCACTTTGATTCTCTGAAGACTAGAGAGCATATACAAGGATATAAAATCTCTCCATGCTATTAGGTAGTTTAAACATGTATCGTTAGAGTGTGTATTAAAACCCTCTTCCCCTCTTCTTCCTGTCATGCTTCGTTCACCTGCTGTGGACTATTGAAGGATTTGAAGGAAAAAATTCACTTAGTTTATAAATTTGATCCAATAAGTGATACTTGTGTGCTCTATAAAATGTAACTAGATAACGTAAATAAGCAAAAGCAAGAGGAAAAGAATGGCCACCCTCGATAGGCAATCTAGAGACAACCGTGGCATGTACTCTATATTTTATGCAAATATGTTTGTGTGTGAAAATTGACTATCATAAGTAATATATAGTAAATTAATGCATAATCTATTAGACATACATAGCAAAATAAGGCTATAATGCAATGTACATGACATCTGCATATGCATATTTATAAATGTTTTGCTACCTTTTTAAAGAATGTGCCATTTTTATAACCATTTTCTTTAATAATAAATACAATTTTATTTTAATAATTAGGCTCATATAACCACATAGTGTAGCTAGGGTATTTCTTGAGGCTGCAGGTTCTGTTCTCCTTCCCGCAGAGCCCAGCCAGTACAAGTGTACCAGCTGCTTATAGCCAAGGGCTCTTCTTTTGAGGCTGGGATGCATTCTGAATATCTGGTGGCCATGTCGTACTGGTTGCTGAATATTTGAATATTATTACTGAATGTCACAGAAAATGTCACAGAAAATACTACACAGTAGCCAAGCAAAAGCTTGCCATGTGCTAGATGTCCATGGGAAATGTAATGTGTAGCTCTACCTACTGTACAGGGAATTTGCAGGGCATTTAGTAGTCATGCCGTAGATGCCAAGAAAGAGAACTAACATTGCTACTACTCAGTACTGCTTATGTTAATTACCACATGAATCGTGTGGTTTGCAGCGATTAACCAGAGTTCATGGGCCTGGATCCCTAGTGAAGGATTCCCAGAAGAGATACTATTTGACATAAGAGGGGATGGGAATAAGGAAATGATATGGTGTATTTTGGGAAGCTGCAAGATTGGATCTCTTTTATATTTATTCTGTTTTTCCCTTGCTCTCTGAGGGATTCGACCCTTGCAAGTTACATTTCCTAGGCTTTCTTCCCAAATGGCTTCTGGTTAGATTTGACCAATAGGAGACACTAGACAGAGATCGGAGGGTGGGAGACAGGGAGAAGCCCTGGTATTCTACCCACCTGCTCTAGCAGGGTGCTCTGGCAGTGGCAGTGTCTCCTCTGTGGCTCTGGGTCTTACTGTGAAACTCCAGGGTCCCAACTTCTATGAGTGGGTCTTCCTTAAAGGATCCAGCTTCTTCCTGGTCATCCTGGCTCCTGTTTCTCAAGCTCTGGTGATGTTATCGCCTGCCTTTGACCCTCAGCCCTATGGGTGGTAGCAGCTCATTGCAGCTGCTAAGCTCTGGGTTGCCTTATCTCTCCCCCATTTGCTCTTTCTGTTTTGCTAACACTGTTGTAACTTGTTTCCTATATTAAGTACCCTGTATTGAGCTAAATGGTATGGTTTTCCTGTGCTCCTGGCTGGCTCTTGACTGATGCATTCTGTATCAGGATGTGGAAAAAGCTGGAAAAAATCATTCCAGATTGGTGAATAATGATTGTTTTCTTACCCAAGTAGGCAAGCTTGCCCCATCCTAAGAACCTCTTCGGCCCCTGAAATATCAGTGCTCCCTTCCCATAAATTTCATAGGCCCTCTACAGTGTGTCATTTTTAGCAACCATATGGATGTGACTGGAACTTCCCTTTGTTTACTTCACATACCAACAGGCAACCAGAGAGAGAAGGAGAAGGATCAAAATGGGGTGGAATTTAGCTTTTTGGTGACAACTCCTGTAATGGATATACCTCAATCATCCATCTCCGTCATTGTGGAAATAAATCTTAGACTTGTTTTTATTTTGTTCGATCCCTGTGCTCTGCTCTTTACAGTCTAGGCTTCCCTTAAGTTGGTTTTACTTTGTTAGTTTCTCTTCTCAGTTCTCAGTTTGGGTAGTGCAGGGCTCACGAAAATGGGATGGACCTTGAAATCAGGATATTCTCAAGCTGTGTGACCTTGGCCTAGAAACTTCTCTCAGCACTTGTTTCATCCACAAACTGAAGATAATAGAACATAGATTCCTTTTTTTTTTGAATTATATGAAATGTGTAATTCCCTAAGCATTTTGTAGTATTCATTAAGCATGATTTCCTTTCACTTTTCTCTCTGCTACCTTACAGTGTCTCCACTCAGATGTTTTTAGGATTTTGTTCTAGGAGCCAGACTACCCAAGTGAATTCAAGCTCTGTCTCTTGCTGGCTGTGAGACGTAGGGCTAATTGCTTACCTGCTCTGTGCCTCACTCAGTTTTCTGATCTCTAACAACTGGAAGATTAATATAACAATCACAGGTACTACAGGGTTTTTGTGAAATTTGAAATGATACACTATCTAGTAGTGCTTGTTCTAGAAAGTTTTCAGTAAATTTGACTACTATTAATCTCCATAGGCATCCAAGGTATGTTAATTTCCTAAGTTAAATTCCCTTTCTTATGGAGTACTGATATATTAGCAATAATTATATGTGTAGCCTTCCTAAGTAAAACCAAGTTTTCTGATCCTAAATTTCCTACAAAAAAAACGGGAATAACAGTACCTCTTTCATAGTAATATTCATGAGGCTTAGGTACACTAAGACACATAAAGCACTTAGCAGCATGTGGCTTGGTAAATTTTCAGTGAAACTGATGGCTGGTATGATTATTCATTAGGTCAACAAATATTTTTTGAGTACTTTCTATATACTTGGTACTGTTGTAGATACTAGGGAAAGAGAAGTAAACTGAATCACTAAGATCTGCGGAAATCTCTGCCATTATAGAATTCCAGATGTGGAGCTAATCGCTGTAGAAAAGCAGCCAGAGCTAAGATGGGCAGGGAGAGACCCCCCCTCACCCCCCCTTGAGGGCCTTGAATGCATATGACATATGAAGTATGATGTTGAAGTGACAAAGTGACTGGCTTGGCAGACCACATGACTCACCAATTGTGCCAGTGATGCTTCTGAGGCTTAGAGTGGCTGATCGTCAAAAAGACTGGAGGGCGCTGACTACTACTCGGTCAGCTGCAGCATCATTTGGCAGAAAGTCTCAGAGACAATTAACCAAAGTCAGCAGTGAGGCAAACAGATAGTATTCTTTCTTTGTGAAAATCTGAGGAGGTATTAGATTTCTTTCTTTGCCTGTCCTGGAAAACCTGGTCCAAATATTTATATTTTTGAAACTTCATAAAACTAGTTCTTGTCATTTATTAACCTCTAGAATGGGGGGCTAGATTGCTACGTAGTGGTTTCATGAAATGTGTGGATCTTTGTAGGATCTCATTTTATTCTATGCAGAAACCTTGTGGCTAATGCTTTTATAAAGTAGTCATAGCTAACACATAAACATCCACAGGCGGTAATGCTGTCTGGTGAGTGATCGATTTGAAGTTACCTATTCCCTAATTCTAGCAAACTTCTATATTCAAGCTTATAAAGCAGCTGTCCTACCAAATACATCCTACTTTGGATTCCTGTAGTCACTGATTTCTGCCTTCTATTGGAGGGCTAAATACTTGTAGATTTGTCCAGTATGTCTAAGAAATATCTACAGGACCAGAAAGTTAAAAAAAAAAACCACTCAAAATTTAAATTAGTTTTGCATTTGATAGCCTCTCTGGGATTTTATAAGAAGGAAGTGCGGACAATTAGGGGAGAGTGACAATAAGAATAAATAATTATCTTGTTCACATTCAGTAGAAACAGTTCAATTGAATCACTCTTTTATATCAAGCTTAACTACCATTCAGATAATGGACTTTGAGTAATAGGGTGTCACTGAAGTGCCATTCAAATTACTCATATCTCAGGTATTTAAAAATTCTCACAGAAAATCTCAGCATTTGATAGAACAAGAAAGAATGGTGACGTTGGATTTGACATTTTAGCAAGTTAAGTAATAGGGATGCATTAACAGATAAACAGTGCAGCATGTTACGATTCTATTGGATGGTGATGTATGAAGATATTCCTGTAGACAGTTAGACAATGAAATCTTGTAGATAACTGGACTCCGGTTATTAAGAGGGGCGAAGAAGTGGGCACCAATTCTCAGGAGAGGACCTAGAAATAATTCCATTTTCAGTAACCAGTTGTACCACACTTACAGAATGCTTATGCTATGCCAGACATGAGCCTAGACACTTGGGAGATACATGTCTTGCCCTGTAAAAGCTCAAAAATCAGAGGGAGAGGCAGGTAAATAATTTAATATATTAAGTCTTATAACAGAAGAAAAGAGAGCAATGGGAATGCACAGGAGGGGAGCTAAGGCAAAACGGGGGAAGAATGGATGAGCCGCAATTAGCGAAGGAGGGAATATGAAAAGGAGATCCAAACTCCTGGAAGACTTGTTCTACTATCTGGTTGGTTCCAGAGTAATGCTTACAAGTGGAACTATACGGACCTAGTGGTCACCTTTATCTGTACTCACAGCTTTCCCCACACTCACATGTTTTGCCAACACTTTCTCTTTCTGTAAATGATCAAATCATTGTTTGCTTATACTGAAAGTTGATGCATTTCCTGCCCATGTTTATTTATTTTTGCGTAGAACTGGGGTATAAGCCGAGGTGGGGGGGTAGGGGGTGGCGAGAATATTCACTAGAGGCAGAGTGGGGAGCAGCGGGTGAAGATAGGAGAGGTCTGCTACACCATATGTGGGTTAGCTACTTGGCCAGGGATCGAACTCAAGTCTTAGTGGTGATAGCCCTAAGACTTAACCCCTCGGCCACCAGGGAGGCCCTACCCATTGTTTGAATTAAAAAATAAAATCCATCTCTCTCCAAATGTGTGTGTGAGTGTAGTATTTTTTTTCCCCTTTCCATAACAACTGAATAGATCAGGAATATTGTCCTTTAGGCTAAATCACCTTTTGAATACCTATTTTTCTGTGTATGGTCACTGAACTTAGTCCCTTTAGTTCTGGAAACTGGAATTTATTTATTTATTTATTTATTTTAAGATTTATTTATTTATGTATACAAGTGGGGTACAGGCCAGAGGCGTGGGGCGGCGAGAGGGTTCACCAGAGACAGAGTGGGGAGCAGAACAGGCAGATAGACGGAAACACACTGCTGAGGGGAGCAGCGGGTGAGGCAGGAGAGAGAGGTCTGCCGCGCCATGTGGGAATCTCCCTGGCCGGGCGTCGAACTCTCATCGCTGCTGCCGACAGCTCCACAGTGCAGCGCTCAACCGCTGCACCACCAGGGAGGCCCTGGAAACTGGAATTTGAAAACAAAGCTTTTTGGATTCCAGTTGAACATTGTTCACAGAACTACCTTGTAGATGAGGCAGTGTGTCACATGTTACATCCCATTGTGAGACAGATCACTCGTGCTTGACTCCGTATTTGTGCAAGGAGCAATGGGTTAGCATGATAACTTGGTTAAGATGATGGCTGTCAACTTGATCTGCTGAACATTTAACCTTCCCCACCTTTTCAGCTAATGTATATTCCATGACATTGATACTCTGGGGCTAAGTGAGTATGGAGTTTTCCAACCTATTGTGCAAAAGTTTTCAATTTCCTTGATGTTCTTTGTCCAAGTTGATTACTTGAATTAGGTTTTTGTTACTGTCTATTCTTACATATTTTGAAGGGAGACAGTTGTTTTTGTTGAATTTGTTGGCTCAAAGGTTAACAAAAACTTGTATCAGATTATACGTGCATATAAAAGTTTTTCCATGTAACTACCGAGGTGACCACATCTTGTCATCGGTATTGATTGCATTAAATACAATGGCAACTGGTAAACATAGTCATTAAGTGGGGCCTGAGTTACTAATTTGGGGATATAGTTTTCAGTAAGAAAGATTATTGGGATGGGGGTAGGAGCAAGAAATTCAGTTGCCAGTCATAGGTTTCTGAGACGGGAGTGTGACAAGAGAAAGGAGGAAAAATTTAGGTCTGAGCTGGACTAGAGTGAGATTTCATGTTGAGTCTGAGAGTGTACCTAGACCGTGCGTCACCGATTCAACTGCCTATAGAGAATGTGAGGTAAAGGGAGTGGAGAAAGTCAGGTGTAAGGAACAAAAAAGAGTGGTAAGGACTAGGAAAGAAATGGAGTTCCTATGTCCTGTCTAAAGAGGGCTGCTTCTATTGAGCAGTTTATTGTTGTAATGTGGAAAATGAGTCTAGTTTTGCCAGATCTTTGAGACTACATGAGGGGCCGAGAATTGGAATTACAACGTGAAAGAAAACAATTTAAAAATAGGAACAACGAATTCAAAGAGTAAATGAAAATATAAACAGACCATAACTAATCTGTTTCAGGACTTCTTTTGACTTGTAGGTCATAATTTTGCAAAATTGGTTCAGAAAAGCCTTAAATTTGTCTTTACTAAGGTTAGAAAGGGATCCTGATACAGTACTCTCAGATTTGTCCAAACAGCCCGTTTCTAATTTGATTTTAACTTCTTTTTTTTAAGAGTTATTTATTTATGCATTCAAGCTGGGGTGTAGACCAGAGGTGTGGGGTGGTGAGAGGATTCACCAGAGACAGAGTGGGGAGCAGAACAGGCGGATTGACTGAAGTACACTGCTGAGGGGAGCAGCGGGCTAGGCGGGAGAGGTCTGCTGCGCCATGTGGGAATCTCCCTGGCCAGGTATCGAACTTGTGCTGCAATGGCTCTGGATAGCTTCCATAGTGCTGCACTTAACCTGTTGGGCCACCAGAGAGGCTCCTGATTTTAACTTCTTTAAGTGTAATCATGTTGTCTTGATGTTCGCAGCTTGGTGCACAGTACTCTTCATATACTATGTCCTCAATAAAAGGATGAAAATGATGAAGATGATGATGGTTTTCTACCCCATAAAAATCAAGGTAAGTTATTTCATGTTCTATCATGATTAAGAATGGTGTATTCTCTATGTAGCATAAAATATTGCTGTTAATCTGTGAGCTGACTTTGCCACTTAATGTTATTTTCAACAAAACATTCATAAAATTCATGGCTGCAGCTGTTCTACATTATTATGTTCTCTCTTGCAAATTTTCTTAACTAAAAGCCATCTCTCACTTTTATGTTTAATGCTGGAGAAAGTAACGAATGATTAAGGTAATCAGAAATACGTGAAGTTGGGAAAAGACATATATATGTATGTATTTTTAGTGATATTTGAAGAGTAGTATGTAAATGATAATGTACTAGATTATCATAATATTAGGGAAATTTATATTGTATGCCTGATCCAGCTCCATTTTCTGGAAAAACAAGTTCTTACATCCGTCACATCTGACACCTGACTTCTGAAGTCACAAATCTAAAATAGAAATGGGAATTTTTTTTTAGTTCCAGTTTTCTCCTATGCATTCTCTGATCTCTGTCTAACCAAAAACTAATTTAAGGACAGAAGGGCATAAAAATAAGACTGTAAATGTAAGTGTTAAAGGCAACTTATGCATTTTACGTTATCTAGGAATGACTGTTTAAGTGAGTAGCTCATTAAATCCAAAGGAGTGAATTTTTAATGATGGCACTTCAGCAGACAGAATTCTTATTAATGATTCTATTTACTAAATGTCTTCCATGTGTCAAACTTTGTAATAGGTGGTTTTAATATCAAGTATCAAACTATTGTCTCTAATTTTCACTACAGTCTGGCAAGGAAAGTATGATTAGCCCTACTTAAAGGTGGAACAACTAAGACAGAGTTTTTTGTTTTTTTTTAAAGATTTATTTATTTATGCATACAAGCTGTGGTATAGGCCAAAGCCATGGGGGGAGGCAAGAGGGTTCACCAGAGACAGAGGGGGAGCAGAACAGGCAGGTCGAAGGAAATATACTGCTGAGGGGAGCAGCGGGTGAGGCAGGAGAGGTCTGCTGTGCCATGTGGGAATCTCCCCAGCAGGGCGTCAAACTCGCATAGCACAACACAGCGCTTAACTGCTGCACCACCAGGGAGGCCCAGAGAGACTCACAGTTTTAAGTAACTTAGTCCAGAGACACAAATCTAGTAAAAAGCTGGAATTAGTACTTGGGTCTGTTGAAAAGCTTATGTTCTTAGTTTATGCTAAAGTACCTCCCACCAGTATCACACTTTGTCTCTCTCTCTCTCTCTCTCTCTCTCTCTCTCTCTCTCTCTCTCTCTCTCTCTCTCTCACACACACACACACACACACACACACACACAGAAAATAGGGACCCTGTATCCATGTCATGTTGTTTTTATCCTTCAACCAATATAAAAGTTTCACTAGGAAGAGCATGTCATGCAACCAAAATGCCCTCAGATCCCAGTCTAACAAAGGAAAAGCAAAAATGCCTTGCTTTTCATTGGCTTTGTTTAGTTGACAATATATTAATAGTTCTCCTGTTTTTACGGAAGGGTGGGATTTGTGGGTAAGAGCATTTAACCAATATACTGGCCCAAGGGTGATCTGGCTCCCTTCAGTTCACAGGTACATCTGTTGCAGCTTTTAGGTCAACACACTACAATGCCACCCTCTCTTCTTTTGGGGTCCTAGTTGCCCCCAGATACTGCTAACGATGTCCACACTGGATAGGCATACAAATATGACACTTGGTGAGGTGTTGGTTTTTGTTGATACTGAGGAGAAAGACTGTTAGCTTCTCCATGTGTAGCTCACACATCATGCGTGCTAAGATGAAATTTGGGAAGAAGCTTCCACGAAGCTCCTAGATAGCACAACAAAGTTGCTCAGAGCAGCCCTGCACAGCACAATCCTAATTTCCGTTCTAGTCTCCTTCCACGCTGCTCCCTCTTGGTCTACCTTACTGACCTCCCCAATCCTCTCATCAATACTTTGTCCCACCTTCTCCTAGCTTGGGGATTTTCTTTGGATCTTAGAGGGCAGTTCCACATTTCTAAAACTCCTGACGTTTTTCTGTGAACTCCTATCTATGCCTTGAATTTCCTATGTTCTCTAAGATCTATAATAAACATCAAATCAAGGACTTGTTTCTACTTTATGTCACATCTCTAGCATGAAGCAATGGCTGGCAAAGTGCCTTGGTGTTTGAAGCATGGGGGGTGATCTGGTGGTTCTAAACAACTGGAAGAAAGGAACTGAGGTTAAAATTTCAAAATATCCTGCCACCTGTCTGTATTCTTACTGTTATGTGTGAGAGGCTAAAAAGGGCTATATTTCTTTGATCACTTGGACATGAGTTCTATGATACATTCCTTTTTTTCAGGCTAATCAAATCTTGACTTCCCCTCCACCCACTGTTGATGAGCATACAAAGTAGCTATTATAGAAAACAGTATGGAGACTCCTCAAAAACTTAAAACTACCCTATGATCCAGCAATCTAATTTCTAGGAATTTCTCCAAAAGAAGGGAAATCAGGATCTCATGGAAATTTTAGCACACTCATATTCACTGCAGCTGTATCACAGTTGCCAAGATGTGGAAATAACATAAATATCTATGGACAAATAAAGGGATAAAGGAAATGGAGGTTATACATATAGTGGGATATTCTTTAGCATTAAAAACAGATTCTGCAATATGCAACATGAATGAATCTCGAGGACATGATGTTAAGTGACATAATGTAGTCACAGGAGAGCAAATATGGCATGATTCCATGTACGAGAAATATCTGAGATACTTAAACTCATAGAAGCAGAGGAGAGAAAGGTGGTCGCCAGGGACTGGGATGAGGGGGAAACAGGAAGTTGCTTTTCAACAGGTATAATGTTCAGTTAATCAAGATGTAGAAAGACTAAAGATATGCTGTACACCATTGTACCTATAGTTTACAATACTGTATCGTATACTTAACAATCTGTTGAGGGTAAATTTCATGTTAAGTGTTCCTACCACAATAAAATAAAAAGACTAACATTAAGCTGAGAAAAAGCTACCAGGCACAGAAAAGAACAGATTGTACAGTTTCATTTATATGAAGTTCTAAAGCAAGCAGAACTCATCTATGGTAATAACAGATTGTCTTGTACAATAATATTGGGTTGTCTTGTGGGAGAACTGTGACTGGGATGGGGCACCAGGGAAATGTGAGGTGACTGTAGTGTTTTATATTTTGATGGAAGTGTTAGCGACGTAGATTTATGCATTTGTCAATTATGTACTATATAACTAAGATTAATACACTTCACCATATGTTAATTATACCAAAAATAAGGAAAAAAAAACCAATTAAAGATAACAAATAGCTTAGTGTGAATTACTTTAAACATATGGATCATCTGAGTTTAAGATAACTTTTTATCTCTAAAAAATTCTTTTACTGATGATGTGACAGATCATTTCCATAGTAATCTTGTATATTTGTAAGAGTTTGGGCAGTCATTACCATGAGGTATATGTATACTATAGTTGCATTATGTAGTAATTTTAATTTCAAATGTAAGTCAGTTAAAATAATAACTAGCATTTATTGAGTATTTACCAAGTACTAGACATCCTTCTAACAGCATGAATGAGTCTTATCTGGTTTTTTTTTACTTATAAAAATTGGAATTATGTTGGAAATTGCCTTTTAGAAAATCCTAAGGAATCTACGAAAAAAAAAAATGGGACTAACATTTGAATTATAAAAATGGTGCCAAACAGAGCTGAGGTACAATGTCAAATAGAAGTAGTAAGAGTAACCAACTTTATCAGGAAGTAGTCAGATTTTCATGTCAGTGTGATGGTAGCTATAGGTTTTTGTAAATACCCCTTTAATGATAATTTTTATTATGAATCGGTATTGATTTTCCAACAAATATTTTTTTCTGTATGTATTGAGATCATATGACTTCTTCTTATTTGGTTCACATGGCGATTTACGCTGATTCACTTGAAAATACTGAACCAGCATGCAAGAACTGGGGTGTAGGCCAGAGGTGTGGGGGGTGGTGAGAGGATTCAGCAGAGATAGAGTGGGGAGCAGAACAGGCAGATTGACTGAAATACACTGCTGAGGGGAGCAGTGGGCGAGGCAGAAGAAGTCTGCTGCGCCATGTGTGTTTGTGTGTCAGTTCCCTGGCCGGGGATGGAACTTGTGCTACAGTGGCTGCAAATAGCTTCATAGTGCTGAGACTGAACCCCTTGTGCCACCAGGGAGTTCCCAAATTTACATTTTAAAGGGATAATTATAAACGAACATATGACAGATACTATATGTAACCCACAAAGCCTAAAAGATTTGCTACCTGGTCCTTTAATTGAAAGTATCTGTTGACCCTTGTTAGTTGTTGAGAAGTAGAGTATTAGCCAATCATTTTTGAACTCCAGGCATTGTTTCCCCTTATTTGTCATTTGCCTGGCCTCACAGTGTGTTACCTTATGCTGAAAAAAAAACTTTCAGTCCAAAATATAACAGGATTTATATGCAGATTTCTTGGGCCTATCTTACTGTTTTCTTCATAAAGATTTACAACCTGCATTGTCTATTATACCATGTATGAAGAAAGATGTTGAACATTTTTTGCTTTAGCTTTCTAGTTTTTTTTTTTTTTAAACAGGAGGGAAAATCTAGTACCAGTTACGCTGTCATAGAGAGGAGTAAAATACCTCACCAGACTAAATAAAGCTTTGATAGATTTTCTCCAGTATTTCTCTACATTTGTAGTGGTAGAGAAGTTCTTCAATTTGTCTTGGTTTGCAAAATTGCTAGACATCCTCAAGTTCTGGAAGATAGTTTGGATTGACAGAAACAACAAAACTTCCTTTAGTTCCATCATCTGTCAGCTACTCTGTTGGATGTAATTTTCACAGCAAAACTCTGAGGTTAGGAGAAGTTAAGTTTTCCAAAGAGTTGTTTTTGAATGGTAGTGCTGGAGTTTGATTCAAGTTTTCTCTTTCTACAAAGACTGAATTCTTAGCCAGTTCTGAACCATTACACTCTAGTGCTTTCATGTCGCACACTGTAAACCATCTACGAGAAGAGAAATACAGAACAAGAAAAAACCAAAAAGACAGCTAATCAAGTGACTGCCACCCTCATACTACCCATCTCATAGTTCTATTTCAAATTTGCCTTTCTGAAGAACATCGGTACTGCTTCTTTTCAGCTTTTATTCTAAAAGAAAATATCATTATAGGGAAATCAAATCCTATAATCACAAAATTTAGCTGGGGCCCATTAACCTTCAACTCCCAGTGATTCTCCCAAGTTTTATTGTACATTAAAGTGTTCTCCCAGAACAGGGGCCAATCAACATTCTTCTTTAGCAGTAGAAGTGTGCATTGGCTTGAGCACAGAATATCCTTCTGGGACAAAATGTTTTTGTGAAAGAGGCATTGATTTTCATTTTTAGGATGTATCACGGTACCCAAAATGCTGTCTTTAATTTCCAGGATATCAGTTCAAATGTTTCATGAACATAACCATTCAAGTAAGCAGGCAGCTTCCTTTGCAGATTATTTTAGGGATACAGAATGGCAACGCTAAAACATACACGTTTTCTTAGGTCTTGAAATTCTCATATCCATCATTGCCTCAATTTATGAGTATAAATACCTTGATGAAATGTAATTCATTAGAGTTAATATTCAGCCCATAAAAGCTGATCATGTTAACTAGTATAATTTAGGATGTAGTAGAGGAGTAAAGTTGGCCAGATAGCAGTGTAACTGGAGTTCTGTCAGTTGATTAGGAGATAGCTGTGATGGGAATATCCTGGCAACAGTGTTTGGGCATAAAGATTGAATGATTGTCTATTGAGGTAGATTCAGAAATTAGCAATATAGTAAAGTGTCTAAGAGGTGATCTTTGAGATCAGGGACTCTGGATTTTAGTTCTAGCTTTTCCATTTGCTAGGTGCTTCTGCTGTGATTTTTGCCAGTGCTCATCCCCCAGTTTAATGTGGCACAATACATTACAATTTAGGTTAATTTCTGACGTTGAAATTATTTGTGATTGCCTAATCTAGGACAAGATGTGTGGCTCGGTGAACAAAGAATGGGAATTGGAAATAAAAGGGCTTGAGTAGAAGCAGAGTTATAAAGGGACACAAATTCTGAATCTGTAAGAGATGGAAATGGGCTACTTGTAAGCTAGTTGTGGGTACCTACTGGCTATAATCAAAACAGCTGTTGAGAGGAAAGACCAAGAAATACGGAATAAGGTAAGGATTAGAACACAAAAAGGTAAACAAAAAGACAAATATGGATGACAGTATATCAATATTAACTCTAAATATAAATGGACTAAACACACCAATTAAAAGACACATCATAGCAAGAGGGATCGAAAAACAGAACCCAACCTTCTGCTGTCTACAAGAAACACATTTAATTGTGAAAGATAAACAGAGATTAATAGTTAAAGGATGGAAAACAATCCTACAAGCAAATGGACCAAGAAAGAAGGCAGGAACAGCTATACTTATATCAGATAAAATAGACTTCAAACTTAAGAAGGTAAAAAAAGACAAAGCTGGCCACTACATCATGATAAAGGGAACAATAAAACAGGAGGATATAACAATCATCAACATAT
>PVIJ01014210.1:19327-41916 GCA_004024925.1 Scalopus aquaticus | reverse complement strand
AGGGACAGGCAGGTGCGGGCAGGCGGGCGCGGGCAGGTGGGCGCAGGGACAGGCGCGGCGCGGGGGCAGGGACAGGCGGGCGCGGGCAGGCGGGCGCGGACACAGACGTGCTAAGGGCGGCGCCCGCAGACTGCCCGGCTGCGATGTGGTGTCCAGTGTGTCTGTGCGCTTTGCTCGACGATGCCGCATGGAATCCCTGAGCCCCTGGGGGGCTCCTACTTCTTTTTCATGACTGTCGAACACCCCGCGGTGTGGAGGTGCCGTCTTTGTCATCGCTCCCTCTGTGGGAGGCGATCGCTGGGCGCAGCCTTCCCCGCGCGCCGTGTCCCGAATCAGCGTCTCCACAGACCGCTGCTTCGCCTGTGGTTCTAGGGGACTGCCCGGAGTGGACGTGATCTGTCAGGAGCCAGATCTCTAAGTTTTTAGCGCACACGGTGCATTGCTTTTTAACGTGTCCGCCACTGTGGTTTCACCCGTCATTCGCACTGAGCAGAACGGCCTTGAATAAACCCAGCCCAGGGCGTCGGGGATCTCACCGCGCCGCGGCCGTGGAAGCGCGGTGGTCCAGGCCAGACGTGAAGGTCGTGCCGGCGCAGGCAGGATGTTCTGCAAGCAGCAGCCGGAAGGGCCAGAGCTTCCTGTGTCTTCACTTTTAACCAGAACCCAGGAAGGACCTAACAGAATTGTCGTATGAGTTTATAATAGGGATAGTAATTAATAGTGTTGTCTATTAGTTATCTTTAAAATCACATAGCTATCTCACTAAAATAATTTGTAATAGTGATATTTAGTACCTCATCAATAGTATTTTATTTTTGTTGTTTTGATGATAGATAATGGATTTTTTACCTCTATCTCAGAAGGAATTTAAAAGAATTCAGTTATATTACTGTAAAATACCTGTCTTGTTTTTATAAGAATCAGCTTTCTTAACATCTGTATTTTTAAAATGAACACTGACATGGCTTTGCCATTAAACGTGTTTGTCCAGCCATCTGGGTGGCTACGCTGTGCGCATGTGCTGATCTTAAAAGCTCTGTCCAGGGCCTCGCTGGTGGCTCAGGGGTTAGTCTCGCAGTATCAAGCTGTCCCCAGCCACTGCAGCCTGAGCTGGACCCCAGGCCAGGGAGCTTTCCACAGGGTGCAGCAGACCCCTCCTGTCTCCCCGCTGCTCCCCACAGCAGTGGACTTCAGTGGATCCACCTGCTCTGCTCCCCACTCTGTCTCTGGTAGATCCTCTCACCCCTCCCCGCCCCGGCCTGCAACCCAGCTTTTGTGTGCATAAATAAAAATAAATCTTTAAAAAATAAAATAAAAAGTTGTTTCCATCTAATGAAATGAATTTCAAACAAAATGTTTGTTTTCTGTTTGGTACGTTAACAAATTTATAATTAAGATTTTGATCAATTGTCTGCTAATAATGATTGCAGTGATAACTCAGTCTGAGAAATCAGTTGACAGTCAAAACCTTGTGCTTAAAATAAAATTAAAAAATTATGTGCAAATTTCTGTCAGAGGAACTTTTACTAAAATATATTAATACATCAGCATAAAAGCTTTGGGACAAATAGGATGGAAATAGCTCCAAAGCTGAAAAAAAAGAACATTATAGAATTTCCTTTTAAAAAGCCAGCTTGGTGATTTTCTGTATCGGATGACAGGGGGGCTCAGTCAGCGTGAGGCAGGTTGCAGAGGCCCGTCCCTCCCCAGAAGGAGCTATATGGTTAATCTTGATAATTGATATTGAAGTATGCTTAAGACTACACCTCTTACAATTTTTAAAGTCATACTGAGCAATTTTAGGAGTCAGGAAAAAAGGCACGTACAATGGGATACTCTTATTTACAAAGTGACTCTGGGTACAGAGAGCAGACTGTGCCCAAGCCCCTGCTTGGTCGTCTGTGCCCCCTGGAGGGAGCGGGGCTGCCGCTGGCCCCGAGGCAAGGCCAACCCCTCCTGGGGCCCAGTGTGGACCCCACCGCTCGGCACTGCTCCCGCTTGAAGCAGGGTCCAGGGTTTCTGCCAACGAGCGATCCAGGGTATTTGCCCGTCAAGGGCAGATCCCGCACGCTCCGTGCTTTCACTGCGCTAAATCCCTGCTTCTCTTTCGGCAGGGAGCAGAGATGGACGTAAGCTCTACCCCGAACTCCCCGGCCATCCTGAGAGAGATGGTAAGTAACAACACCCATTTTTTGTAAGATTTATTTATTTATGCTGGAGTGAACAAGAGCTGGGGTGCAGGCTAGAGGTGTGTGTATGAGAGGACTCCCCAAAGACAGAGTGGGGAGCAGAACTGGCAGATCCACTGAAATCCACTGCTGACGGGAGCAGCGGGGAGACGGGCGAGGTCTGCTGCGCCCTGTGGGAAGCTCCCTGGCCGGGCATTGAACTCGTGCTGCAGGGGCTGCAGATGGCTCCATAGTGCTGAGACTTAGCCCCTGTGCCACCAGGGAGGCCCCCAAAATATCCACTTGTTAAACATGATTCATGCAGGATTATAATCACAAACCAACAGGTGGGGTTGGGGTGAGCTCAGGAAACACGGCTTCAGGGGCCACCTGCCCCGCAGCTGGCTGGGTTTTGGTTTCTTGCTGGAAGGTAGATGAGTGGTTCCACGAAGAGGAGGTGCTAGGTTAATGCTGATTTATTTTAGCCCTGTCTCCAAATACAAGGAATTTTAAGGAAAAACATGAAAGGAAGATTTAAAGTCTATCCTTAAAATAAAACTTACTTGGCCACAACCTGGCAAGGGCAGCACTCGTGACCTTCGCCAGCTCGGAGCCCAGTTAAAAAGCCGTCCACACCTGCCCCCTACACCTGCCCAGACCAGGGCCCCGCCAGCCCTACCCCCACGCGGTGGCAGTTGGGCAAGTGCACGGGCACGAAGAGGGCTGCTGCGCGCCTGGGCCGCGGTTTATCTGCACCTTTGGGAGCTGCCCCTCCTGTGGGCTTCCGCCGGGTGCAGGCTGCCCTGGACGCCGTCTCGCTCCCGCGCTCGCTCATTTAGCTGATTGTGACTATCCTGACTGCGTCAAATTCTGTTCTTTTGGGAACATTCTTATAACCTTACTCCTTAAAACTGATACACTAATAGTAACCTTAGCACAAGGCACATAGCCCGCAGATCTCTGCTGCACCGCGGAAGTTCCCCAGCGCAGCAGGCGGCTCTTGGCTGCGGGGCCAGCGGTGCGCTCTAGGGAAGGGGCTGCGGCGCCCTCTTGTGTGGCTGCAGGGTCAGCGTCCCTTGCTGGCGAATTAAGGTGTTGGTCACTTAATCTTGCTAACAGGCTTAAGTTCAGTTTACTTTTTCTTATAATAGTAGGAGTTCAAATAAGTAACTGGTTTTATTTTATTTTTATTTATTTTGGTTTTCAGTATATTTATATCTGAACTTATATTTATATCTGAACAAATATCTGCCCAATTTATGCGCAAAATTAATTGGAAACAGAAATATTAAATCTCATGTAGTTGAATATACAGAAAGTATGTTTCTTCATATTTTTCGTGATGCTGCACAGAATATAAAATTGGCTGCTTTTACCTGCGTTAACCACTCCATCTCAAAGTTCTTATTCCTAATATCGTAAATTCTGCTCATTGTTTTGAAATTCTTTTTTTTTTAAGATTTTATTTATTTATGCATACAAGTTGGGGTACAGGCCAGAGGCGTGGGGCGGTGAGAGGGTCCACCAGAGACAGAGTGGGGAGCAGAACAGGCAGACTGACGGAAACACACTGCTGAGGGGCAGCGGGGAGGCAGGAGAGGTCTGCCGCGCCATGTGGGCATCTCCCCGGCCGGGCGTCGAACTCGCGTCGCCGCTGCCAACAGCTCCACAGCGCAGCTCTTAACCGCTGCACCACCAGGGAGGCCCTGTTTTGAAATTCTTGTTAGACATGTGCGGACATGCTTCTTGGGGTGTTCACTTGAGCTTTATCTCTGTTTTGAGAGGAAGGACCCCGGAAGCACAGAGATGAAACGCCAGGCCTGGGGCAGGCGCCGCCCACGGCAGGTTCCCGCACTTGACTTTCTTGAAAGTGGAACAGTGCACACAATATCGTATAGAGCATTCAAATTCAGGCATAGACAGCCACAACCATTGACTAAATACATAATTAAGTATAAAATAATATGCAGTCTGACTTCTGTGGGTCTAGGAAATGATGTAGCCGAGTGTTTGCTCTTTTCCAAGAAGAAAGATGGAAGTTTCCCGGCGGCACAGAGCCCCAGCTGGGGCCGCACCCCGCAGACTCCTGTTTCCCTTCAAACCGTGGACGTTAAATGCTTCTTCTTGTTTCAGGCAGCCCCAGCCCGCCCGGGGAGGTGACGGCCCTGTATCCTTTCGAGGGTCAGCAGCCGGGGGACTTGGCTTTCCAGGCCGGAGACAGAATCACGGTTCTGTCAAAAACAGATTCACATTTTGATTGGTGGGAAGGAGAGCTCCGAGGTCAGACTGGCATTTTTCCAGCCAACTATGTTACCATGAATTAAAGTTTATGTTCTTTTCTTCTTGGAGAACCACAGAAGCATTATTTCTGTGCCTGCAGGATTTCCTGTCCGCTTGAGTTAATGTGAACATGGAAATACTTGTGCTTTCCGCAAACTCTCGGTCCGTGTGGGAGACCACACGTGATGCCGCCTCCCACCTCCGCGCACTCGGGCTGACCTCAGCACGTCTGCGGTCAGCAGGCGATTTCCTCCCGCCCGCAGTTCTGTCGTGCCCATTTTCAACACTGAACATTTGCTTTGAGATTCCAGGGTAACTTCAGCGGGCAGAGGGCCGACTGAGTGCTGCTTCGTGTATTTCTGTCTGCAGTGACTTGAGAAGAACCAGCTGAAACAGGGTACTAAGCAATACTTAGGGCTGTAGTTATGAACAAAATAGGAGTCCGTGAAAGTCACCTTCACACCTCCAAAGCTGTACCTGCACCTGTCTACAGAAACGCCCTCACGCCGTTCGCTGCACTGTAAAGTGTCTGTTACTGTTCACTCTTTATGAAGCTATTTTGGCTTATTTCTAACAATATAAGTTGACTTTGTTCAGTTGCCCCTAAATAAATGCTTTTAAAATGCCAGCTAACATCTTCATTTTGTTTCTTACTTGCTGTGTAAAGCGGGTGGGATTGCCTCGTTCTTGCCCTGTGAATTTCTTTTGTTTCCGCTTTACTGATGAATAATCGATGAAATTCTAAAATAATTCAAGGGCACGACCCCTTGTGCTGTGGAAGAACCCCTGGGTCAGCGAACACCCTGCCCTCTCACGTCGCCGTCTTTTTCTTCTGACGAGGAAACTAAAATTCTAGTCTCTTGGCAGATTCCAGCATGTGACGCACTGTTGTCAGCACAGGCGCCCAGAACAGAGCTGTGTGACTGGAAGCCGAGCCCTGCCGCCCCTCCCCCGGCCCGACGGGCAGCGCAGGCCACTTTCCGGGGCTGGGTCGGAACCCTGCAGACACCCGAGGGGGTGAGCCTCACAGGGACAGCTTCACGGAGCTGAGGCTGACCCCTGCGCCCCCAGGGAGGCCCAGGCGGAGTTTTCATTGTTGTCTTATGGCCACCTCAGCGATGTGTAGAAGGTGGGAGAGCCGTCTCTGTGTTGTTTTGCAAGTTTTCTGTAAGCCTAGAATCACCGAAAGTAAGAAAGCACACAGTTTCTGTTGAATTTAGCGCATGGAGCGTTTTTAGTGCGTGTCTGCCCGTGCTGGGGAGGGGCCTGATCGCTCCGCAGGCTAGGGGGCCTGGCCGCGGCGGGTGGTCCTGCTCCGCTTTCTGTTTCCGTGCGCCTGTTCCCCGATTTCATGGCTGTGTTTTCACTGTCACAGCAAAGAAAACAAAGCTGTGTGTTCAGACGGTTCGTGTGGGTTGACCCCTGCAAAGGCGGATGCGAACTGAGACGGCCTCGGTGTGGCTGGGCCTGGTCCCTGGAGGCCTTGGGCCGCGGTGTCGCGTTCTGAACGAAAGTTCTGGGAAAGCTGCTCAGACTTCCATACAAGCGTGAGGAAAAGGGGTGAGTCTGGACTGGTCTCCTCTGCTTGCTCCTGGACACACAGGGGGCACCCAGCCCCGAGTGCACACACGGCCTGGGCAGACGGCGTCTCAGGATGCGCTCTCTGGACATTGCCATCGGCGGGTGGCGGAGTGGGCACCACCTGCTTGGCGCTAAGAAAGCGATTGAAGATTCAGCTAAAAACATTAAAACAAAAAAATTTAAACCTCACATAATTATTTATTAGTTAAAAACGGCAACATTTCTGACCGGAGGAAAGCCCACACTTTCCTCCAAAGCACTATCGGACGAGCGCTCAGGGCCGCGAGGGGGGCGCTGGGTGACCGGTGCTGCGGTGCGCGATGACGGGGCCGGAGGCGAGGGCAGCGGACGCAGACGGACCCGCCGTGCTGGGCGCTGGCCGCGCCGCCGTGCGCCCCGTGACCAGCAGGCGGCCCTTCCTCTCAGGGTCTCCTGTGAAGTAGGCGTAGAATGGGCGCGCGCGTGTGGGAGCATTTGCACGGAGCTCTCGGGCATGGCGAAATAACGCTCTTTGCACGTCACATAACCTGGCGTGGACAGCGATGGCCCTGGGCTGGCCGCAGGGCGACACCGGCCCGGGCCCGGAGCACAGCTGGGTCCGGGGGCAGCCCCTGCCGGAAGCTCGCGCCTGGTGCTGGGGTCGCTGCGCCTCTGTCGCCCCGCGCGGCGCGAGCCTCCTGGCGGCCGCAGCCGGGTGTGGGGCTACCAGGGCGCCCCGGTCAGCGGCGCTTGCGCGTCCCCACGGCCTCACCCCTCCAAAGCTGCTGAGCGCTCCCGACGGCCCCGCGCCCGGGCCAGATCGGTGCGGGAGGGCGCAGTGGCCGGTGTGCTGGCCCGGGTGGCCGCCGGCACGGGCGCGGACGCCTGGGAGAGGAGCGCGGCGGGACGGCAGGGACGGCCCCGCCCACCGTTACTCCCGCGTCCTGTGCGGCTCGTTGCGCGGAGGCCCCTACGGGCTTCTGGAAGCTTCTGGAGTCCGCCCGCAGACCTCACCGGGGTGTGGGGTGGGGGCTCGGCCCTCAGACACGGGAGCCTCAGGCCTGGGTGCTGTGGGACGTCCGGTCTGACCGCTGGGCAGGTGGACCCGCAGCAATTGTTGTGAAGCCAACATAGAGATACAATTTGTTCACAAAACAACTAGCTTAGAATTATTTTGATTATATTTGACAGGAATCTGTGCCCTAAGAATATGAAAATAAAACTTCTCTCTTACAGCATTTGTAAATGTTCTTTAAAAAGACGAAATTCTGCCATTGCTGTTGGCATTTGGCACACACATATATGTTCTTTAAAAGTAACAACAAGAACAGTCTTAAAATTTTTCCCTGGGGGCCTCCCCGGTGGCGCAGCGGTTGAGCGCTGCGCTGTGGAGCTGTCGGCAGCGGCGACGCGAGTTCGACGCCCGGCCGGGGAGAATCCCACATGGTGTGGCGGACCTCTCCTTCCTCGCCCGCTGCTCCTCTCAGCAGTGTACTTCTGATCTGCCTGTTCTGCTCCCCACTCTGTCTCTGGTGAACCCTCTCGCCGCCCCACGCCTCTGGCCTGTACCCCAGCTTGTATGTATAAATAAAATAAAAAAATCTTAAAAAAAAAATTTTTTTCCCCTGGTATCCACTTTAGCAAATTAAGTCTGTAGTTTATCAGAAACAATGGACACAAGTCACGTGTCTTCTTGATTTTTTAATTTTGAAGAAAACAGCAGACAAGCCATTCTCCTTCCTCTTGTGAGATGAAGCCCACAGTTTGTGAGTGCCCTGCGTGTGCACACACACACAGACACACACACACACGCCCCCCACACACACATGCGCGCCCCCAGAACACAATGTTTCTTCCAAGTCTTCATATGAGTTAAAGAGTGATGGAGATTACACCGTTGCTGTTATTTTTACAGATTGCTTTTTAAATTCTAGCATTTCGCCATGTTTAAAAAATCATCCTGTGCTAATATAAATGGCTACATAATAGTGCACTTCCCTCCACTTGCTGGAGTGCCTCCCTGCTGCACAGGGGATTATTTCCAGCTTCTTGCTCTGTGTGTGTGGTTTTCTTGTAGCTTCCCACCTGCCCAGAGAAGCTTCTGAGGTACAAGTCAAAGGCTATGTTTTAATACTTTTGACATGTGCATAGCAACAACTTTTTAAAAGTTGTACAAACTTGTTCTGCATCAGTAGAAATAAGGGCTCCCCTGGACGCGAGTCCACGGCCGGCCTGCAGGGGGCGCGAGGGGTCGTGGGTGTCCAGGGTGCCCCACTGGGCATCTTGGCCCCGGTGGGGGCTGCGGTGGTTTGGGGCCGACGAGCCCCGGCCAGCGCCTCCCCCGCAGGTGTCCCCACGCTCTGGCCGCTCTGTCCAGGGGGTGGTGGTTATTCTCGAAATCCCGTTTCTCAGTGTCAGCCTCAGGCTCACGTGCGGAAGCTCGCACTGAGGAGGCGCGAGGCCCTTCTCTGCTTCCGTGTATCCTCCGCGCCACGACCTCCAGCCTTTGTAATTTTAACCTCTCTCTCCTTAAACTGGCCTTTTTTTTTTTTTTTTTTGGCCTTACAGGTAATTTTTCATTTTCATCTGAGGTACTCTCATTTGCTCTTTATCAATATTGCATATTTCTTAAGAGACTTCTGGGGGTGTGCCTGCTGTCGGAGGTGAACACCCCCAAAGCCTCAGGGCCACAGGCGGGGAGCACGGGCCTGGGGTCCGGCCCAGAGACGGGGCTTCCAGGGCCCAAAGCACACACGCCCCCCCAAGCCGCAGACTGTGCGCATTAGGCCCCCCAAACATAAACCAATTATACTTGAAAGCCGTGCGGACGCGACTGCCAGCCTGGCTCACCCGCCCCAGGGGACACGGGACCAGACGCGCCCGCCCACCCTCCCTCGTGCGGGGCCTGCACACGCGTCCACCCTGCTCTTCCGGGGAAGTTCCAGGGAAGGGCCCGCAGCAGGCCCCGAGGCCCGCGAGCCCAGGTGTTCAGGGCCGCCGCTGGCCGGGCCGGCGTCTGCGCGGTGCGTCGGGGCGGGCCGAGGCCAGCGCGTTCCCAGGCGCCGCCGGCCGGGTTGTGTCTGCGCGGGGGCGGTGGGCTTCCCCACTCGTTCTGAGTCTGCGGGGCTAGGGGATCCTTGAGCGAGGGCTTTTGCAGAAAGGAAGGAGAGAAGGAAACGAGGCAGTAGGAGGAGGGACGGAGGCGCAGGAGGCAGAGGACGCGGAGCAAGAACCAAGACCCCACGCCCCATCCCGTTCGCCCCCTGCCCGGGCGGCGCGAGCGGCTTCCTGGCCTGGCCTCGTCCTTGCGCATCTACCTCTGCCCCGCGTCCTCGCCGGTCCACGCTGCTGGGGCGCCCCCAGGCCACACAGCTAGCGCCCCTCGCAGCCCCCGGGGCAGGAGCTGCGGTTCTAACTGGAAGAAACTCTAAGTTCGGGAAGCAAGCCCAGGCTGCAAACCCCTGCTGCGGTCGACCGGCTGGTCCTTGCCGCTCCCAGCCGCCCTCCGTGGGCCCCTCCGCCGCCGCCTGCTCCCGGAAGCGCGCGCGCTGGCCCTTGTGCCATCTTTACCGCGGCACAACGTTCGAGACTTTCCTCTGACTGCAGTGTTCATGTTGGGGTGTCTGCCTTTCTCGGCTATACAGTGGTTAGGAATTCATGACTCAGTGGTGAGAACTGGCCCAGGCGTTTGAGCCTCCAGCCCAAGAAGGATTTGTTTTTCCAAAAGCTTAGAAAGCTGGGCTTGGTGGGGCTCCAGGAATGCAACACCCCAAAAAAGGACTCTGGCATCTGGGAGAACTTTGTTTACATGACACTAAGCTCCAAATGCCCTTAAACTCCAAATACGAGTTCCACGGGGAGCTTGTATAAGAAGCTTGTTTTTAAAGAAAATAAATTATGTGACAGGTCTATTGTATATATATTTCAAGCTGGACTGGTGAACATTTCACTTAACATTTAAAGATCTTTAATTAAGACCTCTGAGTACAGAAAGCTGACATAACAAAATCTAGCAAAAATCTATAAAATCTAAACACTCCTCAGAGGAAGGAGGAGCCTGAGCGTGCAGCGGCTCCCCAGGGCCTCCGTCGCTGCTGCCACAGCCCCTGGGCCCACGGAGCTCGGTGCCTCGGTGGCGCCTCAGAGCGGGGTCTTTGCTGTGAAGGCTTGGGCGGGTCGTGGCTTCTGAAGGTCACCAGCTGCCCTCAGGACGTGTGAGCACCACCTCTGCGGCCCCTTCCTCAGGGGCCGGCCCTGCGCAGCTCCCGTCTGTTCACGCGTGAGGACGCGGAGAGCCGCAGCGGGCGGCCAGGGTGGTGGCCCCTGCCCTCGCCGTGGCCGGGCACCCGGCAGCGGGTGTGAGGGGGGCGCCACGCCGGGTCTGGGTGGCCACGGACACGCGGGGCCGCAGGCGTGGGCGGGGGCTGCGCCCAAGGTCACCAGCACCCGCCCCCCGCGTCTGGGAACCACGGTGGGGGCTGCTTGGTCTGAGGCTTCCATGCGGGAGCTGCGGCGCCCCGGCCCTCGCGCTGCTGGAACGGGTGCTGTTCGCCCCCCCCTGGAGCCGCGGGTCCTGCAGTCGCGTCCCTTTGAGTCTCAGAGGTGGCGCCGAAGGCACGAGTGTGACGGCACACAGGCCGCACGAGGCGTCCCCCGACCTTTCATCAAAATGGGCGTCGCGTCTGAGCTCACGGCCCGCGGCCCCACTGTGTGCCAACACTCTGAGCTCGACCCCACAGCTGGGCTGCCTGTGTGCCCCTGCACCCTGGTTCTGGGGTTCCTGCTGTCAGAGGAGTTTTGATAGAACTGCAGCAACACGGAGGTGTGATGATGCCCGGCTCCAGCGGGGCTGCCGGCCGGGGGAGCGCGCCTGAGCCGCCCTCCGCGGCGCTGTCTTCAAACCCCGGTTCTCGGCCTTTACCCCGAAGAGTTTGCCTCAGGGCCGGGCGTGCTGCCTCCACCTGCCCGTCCCCCCTCAGCGGACCTCCCTGCTGCGCCTTGCGGGTCTGGGAACGGCCTCAGACGAAGGCGTGAGCCGCGGCTCCAGGCCCAGCCCTGCCCCGCCGCCCCGCAGCTCCCCCCGGACAGCCAGACCCGCTCCCCGCTTCTGCTGAGCCCCCATCATGTCTCTGGCCTCGGGCCCAGGGACCTTCCAAGGCTCGGCGCTGCCGCCTCGGTCTCCGGTGCCGGTGTCTGCGGAACTGCAGCCAAAGTGGGCTGCGGCGGCGCCCTCACCGAGCTGCCTGCGCGGCACGGGCGGCGCCTCCTTCAGCAAACAGCCCGAGTGCCCAGAGAGCACCTGGACGCAGTGGGAACCGGAGGCGCGTGCCCGCGTGGGATGAATCAGGTCCCCTCGTGCACCCCAAGCCCGCAGGGCCGCGCTTCCTCTGGGACCGTTTTCCTCGTCACCCCACCCCGTCCGGTCCTCTGGGCTCAAGCCCCGCCTTCACCCTCGGCGAGGCAGCAGCCGCCCAGCTCTGCGATCGTGAGGAGGCGCGGCCTTGCTGGCAGCGGCTGCGGGAGGCTGTGCCCGGGCACGCCAGGCGCCCACGTCAGCCGGGGCGGCGCTGAGAACCAGGCTGCTGTCTGGGGGTCCAGCTTAAGGACTAGGGGCACCCCTGGGGGAGCAGCTCCAGGGGACCGCGCTGCGTCTCTACCAGGAAGGCGCCCCATCTCTCAGGACGGGTCTTTCCCCAAGGACGCGATTGCAGAGGGTTGTGCAGAGTCAAAGCCCCGGGAGCCGCCTCCGCCCTGCTCTGAGGGCCCGTCTGGCGCCCCGAGCCCCAGCACCCGCCTCGCCCCCCTCTCCACCCAGGCCTGCCCTTGAAATCGACAAAACGCCCTACAGCAGTGTTTCCAGAACACTTGGTCTGGAGACTGCGGCCTGCAAGGGGCCTTGCTAGCGGCTGCAGGAGACGCAGGCTTAGCCAGGTCGGGCAGCCCCGGGGGAGCAGCCCTGGCCGCCAGCTGACGCTTCCTGCCCCGCTGGCGACCGGCCGAGCCGCTGGAGGGCCCGAGAAGCCCCTCCTCGGGGGAACTACTACAGTTCAGCTGTTCAGTTTCCCAGTGTCACTGGTGTCCAAGTTTATGTCGGTCAAGACTGTGCACTTAATTACTGAGAACAACAAAGGCGAGAGCGCTTGCGCTTCCGAGAACACTGATTGTTCAGCGGGTGAAGCACACGAGGCACTTCACTGCCCCGTGAGCCCCCCGCCGGCCGCTGCTGC
The DNA here is from genome assembly GCA_004024925.1 of Scalopus aquaticus. Classification (NCBI taxonomy): domain Eukaryota; kingdom Metazoa; phylum Chordata; class Mammalia; order Eulipotyphla; family Talpidae; genus Scalopus; species Scalopus aquaticus. Next base: position 29,681 of record PVIJ01014210.1, on the reverse strand, counting down.
CCCGCAGGGCAGGGTCTGGGCCGGTCCACTTTCAGCCGCAAAGCACGTGTGTGCCTGAGATTTCCCTCCGCGGACAGACCCTGTGACTGGGCGGCGAGACGCCCACCTGTGCGGCCAGCAAGCCTGCAGCCGGAGCCCTGTGGGCATGAAGGGTGGCGGTGCCGGCTGGTGGCTCTCGGCACCTCCCTGCTTGCCAACGGAGCCTCAAGCTGACCCGGGAACCCGGCCCTGGAGTTTATGTCCATGGAAGCCCTGTGTGGCCACATACGCCAGGTGGGCGTCCTGGGCTGGAACGAGCACGTGGCAGCCGGCTGAGCACACACAGCCCCAGAGGCGCCCCGAGGGCCGACATCGCTGAGCGACTCCCGCGCCAAGGCAGAGGCCAGCACGCAAGCAGCCCCAAGCCCAGCGGCAGCCCCGGGCCGGCGGGAACTGAAGACAGGTCAAAAGTCACCTCGGGACAGGGAGAGCCGCAGAGCCTGGGACAGGCCGGGCAGGGAGAGCTGGCCACGCAGGGCAGGTTGACCGGCCAGCGCCCGCTGGGTGCCCACGTCCGGAATTCCGTGTCCCGCCACGAAGTCGGATTCCTCGGCTGCCTCTTATTCTGCAACCTGACCGTGCCGCCCCGCGGGGAGCATGTGCCGGTCCTCTGAGACCGGGGCCCTTTTCCTCTGCCTTTGCTCAGAGTAGAGGCCCGAGGCCTGCCCCTGGGAGCAGAATCTAAGGGGTCAGTTACTGTTTCATTTATTCGTTCATGTCTTTCAAATTCTCTGGAGTTCACTGCCGTGTGCCAGGGGCCTGCCGAAGGCTGGGCGTGCAGGAAGCCGACGTCCTCAGCGGTGCTCACCAGCTCTGCGCCTCGGCTGTTTCTCGGGCTCGAGGCTCCAGGCTCTGCGCCGGCGCGCTTGGTGGGCTCTTGGCCGAGTGCCAGAGCTCACTTGACTTGGTGCACCCCTTTATCCCAGGTGTCTCGCCACGCCGCAGCCACCACCGCGAGGGGCGTCCCCAAGCCGGTGACCGGTGGGGCTTCCAGCAGGCAGGGGTGCCGACGGGCGCGGCGCCGCCTCCCGGGCAAAGAGCAGCTCTTCGCGCTGCCGCATCAGGCTCTCAGAAGCGAAGCTGCCGGCTGACGCATGTGATCGTTCTACCCCGCAAAATGGCAAAGAACCTTTTGACACTTCACTCACTTAGTAGATGACCCGTTGCCCAGCGGAGGCGGCAGAGCTGGCCGACCCGCTGCTGGCCAGCACCGTGCGTCCGGAGAGCCAGAGCATTCTCCTGCGCTTATGCCAGAGGCCCAGCGGGCTGTCAGGGAAACGTGAGGGCGTGCGTGAGCGCGAGGGCGCGCCGGTGTGCGCGAGCGGGAGGGCCCAGCCAGCCCGCCGGGTGCCCGCGCTGGCGCCGCCATCTGGTCCTGTCAAGGAAGCAGCCCCAGGTGACTTGAAAAATGCAGCATTAATTTCGAATATAACACTGAGCCATGTGCTAGAGTCAGAAATACTCTCGAGTATTTTTAAAATAAATTTCCTGAGCTCCACCGAGACCCTGCAGCGGTGGAGACTAGGCAATGCCTCTGGCGCGGTAGCCGGGGCCAGGCGCTCCCCCCCAGGGCCAGGCCGAGCCCCTGTCCGCCGCCGGAGGCCCTCGGCAACCAGCACTTGTGAGATTAAGTGGGAAAAGGGCGTGGACCCCCGGCCTGTGGTGGGCACTCAGCAGCGGTGTATTGATATTAACAATTTCTAGTTCTGTAGAATATTGAGTTCGTCTCATTTATCTGCCTAAAGCTACATCTTAAGTTGATACTGCTATTCTGCCCTAGGGATATAGGTGAAATAAGATCTTATAATTGTCTCTTGTTTTCTAAGTTTCTTAGGAAGAAAATACAATGATGAGTTTAAGAGAAAAAAATCATTTTTTAATATTTCTGACCAAGTAAGCACTTTCTGTCAGGTAACATCTAACCTGTCACTCGGAGTCAAGCGTTGCTGTCAACCCTGCACCTGACACAGGCTGGGGCGGGAGGGCACGCGGCCACCAGCCAGGCCTGGGCTGGTCACAGGGGGAGCTGGGCCTCGGGGGACCCCCATGGGGGAGGGGTGCTTGCAGCCATGCCTGGCTCTTACTCCCACAACTCGGGAAAGTCCCAGACTGGGAACAAATTTGGCTTCCTCTCCTCAAAAATAGAGAAACATTTAAAATACAATTATGTGTCTCATATAATCCACCCCATGAAACAAGTATTCCAAGTCTGGTTTATAGATTCACAGAATTAATAATATCCATAAATAGACTTTGATCAAAAAATTTAACCTCTACCTTGAAAAGTTTATACTATTCCTCTGTGGACACTCTCTTACCAAAAGAAAAGAAAACAAAACTTCTTAAAATGTCACACGCCCAATCGAATTTTTTTTTTATCAACTTTGCTTTCAGGAAACCAGACATCTTGTTTTATATGTTGCTTATTTTACTCACACTATATTATGGACATGTTTTTAAAGAAAAATAGAATTTGCTAACTAAAATGCTAGATTCACAAGAATTTCACTTTTGTTCCTGGGTATCTGATAGTGCAGTGTCTCTTCTGGTGAGGCTGCGTGGATAAGCCACTTGGAATCCTGGGACTTAAAAAGAAACTCTTCACCTAGCACAACCGTAGCACTGAAAATCTTAAGTCAGATATGCAGGTATTTTCTCTAGATGAATATAAACAGTTGGCAATCTGGAAGCCTTCCCATGTCTGAGGGAATCTATTTTTTTTTTTTGAGTGTTTAGGTTCCAGTGGATTCTCTGGGCTTGTCGGGAATGATGAGGGATGAGTGCTCAGTGAGGAACACTGGAGTCCTGTCCCGCCTAGCCAGGTGGTGTTGGTTTCCGTGGCATATTTGATTTGCTTTCAGGAAACCATAAAAAATTATCAATACTGCTAATTTCTTAGAAGCTCCAATCTAATACTAAGAGTCAAGATGAATTAAGAGTGCAGCGTCTCTAGTGTTTGCATTAGTTGACAGTCGACCTGTAAGTCATTACTTTAAAGTACACACCAATTACATGTGTGTATGACCAGCTTTTCAAACAAACATGGCCTCTACCATTTCCCCTAATTGCAGGAATTTCTGTTAGTGTAATTTCTTTCGACAGCCAGCATTGGTTTCTGTCAGCTCATAAGTAACCTCTACCTTGAAAAGTTTATACTATTCCTCTGTGGACACTCTCTTACAAAAAGAAAAGAAAACAAAACTTCTTAAAATGTCACACGCCCAATCGAATCACCAAGGAAAGTTTACATTGGTTTCCCTAAGAAATCACGGCCAGGCGGCTCAAGCCGCTGACTTAATGGCTGCAAAGGAAACCAAACAACGGGCAGCTGAGGGCCAGCCGAGCTCCGCGTCCGCAGAGCCCTAGGCGGCCAGGCAGGAAGGCCCTTCGCAGATGCCGGGGTAGGAGAGTCAGACGAGGCCCTCGGTCACCATGCAACCCCAGCTCCCTGGCTGATTCCTGCAGCCAGTGCCTCGGCCCCCAGCGCAGAGAAGTCCGCTTGCCTGGGAGGGGGTTTTTTAGCCCTTCTGGCGAGCACCCGCGGCTCCGGGCGGTGGGACACTTTGCTGTGGGCACCGACCGAGAGAGGGTCCAGATGCCCACTCTGTTTTAATTCAGAGGCAACGCCCGCCAAAGGCCCGGAAACACTCCCAGCGCAGAAACAGCGCCACGCTGGCAGCAGCCCGGCAGAGACACCGCCCTGAAGTTGCAAACGCGGAGGCCCGGAGAGAAGCCCCGGCGCGCCCACCTCTGCCGGCTCCGTGGCCTGGGTGAGCTCCGATCCGCCGGCCGGACGAGTCGGAGGGCCCCGCCTGGTCGCCAGGGAGTCTCGGGCAGGAGCTGGGGCTGCAAACTCACAGGCTGGCGTCAGGGAGGTGCCGCCGCAGCAGGGCCCACCGCCACCCCACGCGAACCACGGGGTGCAGATTTAAAATTAATTCTCCAGCACTTTTTAAACAACTTCCATAAAAAATTTTAGAAAAATTATTTCTGAAAGAAGCAACATCATCAACTGCACAAACAAGCAAATATGGCGACGCTGCCGGCTTCTCCGTCTGATCTTGACCCTTCCAGCTCCGCGGCCCCGCCCCGGTCACAGTGTGCGCCTCCCCAGCCCTGCCCTGGTGCCCCGCGAGGTCAGGCTTGGGGGCACCCGCGCTCCTGCCCAGAGAAGCCCTGGGCCCCCACCCCGCGGCTCTTTGGCCGTCCAAGCGCGCGGTGGGCACCCGGCGAGTGTCCGGCGCCTCCCCTCCCACCTGAGGAGACGAGGAACCGACAGGAGGCCGGAGGAGGCAGCCCGGCTTCCTGCGGCCACACCCAGACCCGCGATCCGCTCCAGGGCGCCTGGGCAAGGACAGCGGGGCCGTCACTGTCCAGCTGAGCTCGCGCCGCAGACAGAACGGCCTCTGGCCCACGCAACCGCGTCCGTCTGCGCGCGGGGCTTCGGCCGTTTGGGTCCAGCGCGGCCCAGCGCGGCGCCCCCGCAGGTCGCCGCGGGCCCGTCCCGCCAGCCCGCGTCTGGCGCTCGGCCGCCCTGCTGCGGAAGGCCGCGCTGCGCGCTGCAGCTCGTTCACCACCGTTTTTCTCTGCCTCGACCTACGGGCCGTGTCTCCTGGACTGAAGTTGTGACACCGGGACAGCCTTGGGAGGGTCCTGGTTTGCGGAGCTCACTTTTCTCTTGCTTCTCTGGAAGTCCTGACCGCCGGGCCCGGACGGCGACCGCTGCGCCTGGGCGCGCGGCGCTCCCGCCCCCCGCCCGCCGCCCGCCGCCCTCGGCCTGGCGCGCGGCTGCCCGCGGTCCAGGAGCTGCCCCCAGCGGCTGCCCGCCCGGGCCGCCCGCGGCCCCGGCGCTGCCGCCGTCAGACCTTCCTTAGCTCCCTCTAGTGAACTTCCACTGTGTCAAAGTTACCGCACTTGCGGCTCCAGAATTTTCTTCTGTCGTTTTTCTGTTTTGGTCTCTCTGCGGTGTTTCCACGTGTTCATGCATCGTTTACTCTCTTTGTATCTTCTGAGGGGCTTTGGCGTCTCTGAGACCGCCGAGTCTCCCCCAAGAACGCGCCTGCTGCCCCCGCCGCCCCCTGGGGCGTCTCCTCTGTGCTTTGTGATTTCCTTTTACGAAAACCGGACATTTGACTAAAACTGGACATTTCAGTCTAATCACATATTTGGAGATCAGATTCTCACCTGACTTTGCTGTATTTAAAAGCTGCGTGGCTCAGCACAGCTGCGGTGACCAGGGCGTGAGATCGGGACACTCACCAGGAGATCGGGACACTCACCAGGCCGCGGACCCAAACGCCTGACTGCTCAGCCCTCTCCGGCCGCCGCAGACCCAGGAGGGCCTGCGCAGCGGGACAGGGCAGGGCCAGCGCCCCAGGGACCCCAGCCCCAGGGGCCCGGGAAGCTGCGGCCCTCCCGGAGGAGAAGGGGAGAGGTCCTCGCTCTGCCAGGGGTCAGGGCCAGTGGCTGCCCCGTGCTGCCCCCATGACCCCGACCTGGGGAGCCTGGGGGGCGGGGGGCTGCGTGTCCCAATCTCATGGGCCTGTGGGGCCTGGGGGAGCTGCGTGTCCAGCCTGGGCCTGGGGGCCTGGGGGGCTGCGTGTCCGGCCTGGGCCTGGGGGGCTGCGGGTCTGGGGGCTGCGTGTCCGGCCTGGGCCTGGGGGTCTGCGGGTCTGGGGGCTGCGTGTCCGGCCTGGGGGAAGCGGTGCGGGTGGGGCCACGGCAGAGACCACGGGGCGACTCGCACTGGGCTGGGCTTCGGGCCACTGTGTGAGGAACGGCCCGGCCGTGGTGGGGGCCGGCAGCTCGGGGGCAGAGGCCCGGGAGCCCCTCGAGGCAGGCGCCGCCGAGCAGGCAGTGCCTGCAGGGGAGTTGGCGGGCGCTTGCCGTGGGGGTGGGGAACCCCTGTGGGGCCACAGCTCAGCCACCCCAGCGTCCTGCAGGAGACGGAAGTTGTGGAATTGGATGCCCAGCTGGGGTTTCCAAGCAAGACGCGGGGCGTCCGTCTGGGTCTGCCCCACGACCTGCGACGGAACAGGAGAGGGAGCTGGACTGAAAGAATCTTAAGCGAAAGGAAACCAGAATGGGGGGTGGAAAATTCCAGCGTCTATCTTGGGCGGGGGCGGGAGGGAGCGGCTCTGTGTGCTGAGAACACAGAGGTGTGGCGCTGCTCGGCTGCGGGTGTGCGCTCATGGCGTTTGCGGCCACCGGGACGGCCTGCGCAGACAGCCTTCTCTGAAGGGCTGCAGTGAGGGCACGAGAGGGAACCGCCGGCCCTCAAAAGCCCGGCCATTCTGCTGGGAAATCTGCTTCTCTAAAGGCGGCCCTGAGCCTCTTGCGGGCCACCACTGCGGCCTCGGCAGCTCAGGGGAGACCCCGGGCTGTGCAGGGGCCACTGGGCAGAGCCTGGGGGGCCCCACCCCAGGGCTCCAGGGCCTGACGTGGAAGAGGAGCCCTGGCGGCGGCCACCTCTCAGCCAGAGGGCTGCTCCGGCCAGCCGGCCGAGGCCCCTCCCGCTCCTTCCCTGGACCGGAGCTGCAGGAACCTGGCGCCAGGTTGTCCGGGAATCGGTGCCGCTGGCCCAGCTCAGCCACCTCGAGCCCTTTTCCAGGCCCTGGGGGTATCGTGGCCCCACGTCTGACGAAGGCAGAGGACACAGGTCGAGGGGCCAGAACTTGGCTGTGCCGCTGCGGGCCACGGTCAGCACGGCGTGTGGCCAGGAATGTCCCGGCCGCCAGGAAGTGCCTCTCCCTGGCCTCCCCGCACCTGAGCTTCCAGAGAAGGCCGCACACTTCCTCAACTGCGAAATAAATGACTAAGTTTCACAACTGCCTCTGAACGTGTTGTTTGTGCAGGCTGACGCGATAACCAGCTCCCAGTCAACGGCCCTGGGCACTCCTGAGCCCCGGTGACTCAGAGGCCCCCCGCCTGCCCGCCCAGCCCTGCGCAGCGGAGCAGAGCCCGCGCGCCCTCGAGGCTTCCCGAGCAGCAGAGCAGCACAGGCGCGGCTGCGCCGCCACTGTCTGGAGATGAAACTCGAGCCCAAGCGCGCTGGGCTCTGGCTCAGAAGGGGCAGCTCTGCCGCTGGCCGCTCTGACCGGCCTGGCCGCCCTGCGGGGTCGAGTCCTTGCGCAGGGCCGGCGGCCGCCCGGGGCCCAGGAGGGGTGGGCTCCTCGCCCCGCCGGTGCCACCCAGCCGGGGCTCCCAGGCCTCCCTCAGGGACCGCGAAGCTGCCTGGGCAAGAGGCTGGAGACAGCCGAGTTCCGGAGAGGACGGCGGCTGCCGGGCGAGGGCTGCGCGCGAGAAGACACGAAGCGCAGTGCTGCTGAAACAGCCTTCAGCTGGGTGGCCGGGTCCCCAGACGCGGAGGACGGCAGGAGGCGGCCGCGTGAGCGCAGCGCACAGGCTGGGAAGCGAGTGCGGCCGCGCGGCCGGCTGGCGCGCACGGCGGGGGCACGTGGTTCTGCGTAACGCGGGTTTTACACGCTTCATCGCTCTGCAGCTTTTCCAGTGGAAGCGTCTCTGCTGGTTGTCTCCTTCCTTCAAGGGCTCGGACTGGGCTCCAGACCAGCTGTGAGGAGCCTTGCCCGGGGCTGCCTCCACCCGACAGGCCCCGCCACAGCCGCCAGACCCTGGGACACCCCTTCCGGACTCCGGACTCCGAGGGCAAATAAAAGCCCCGTCTCCAAGGCGACTTCGCTGCAGGCGCTGGGGAAGGAGAGCTTGCGCCCCGGCGCCGTGCGCTCCGGCTGTGGGGGCCTGGCCGTGATCTCAGACGTGCCCTCTGCCTCCGGCTGGCCAGAACATCTCTGCCTGGAAGGCCACGTCCACCACGTGGTCACTGTCTGCACTTTAACGGCTGAGTCTAAGCTGCAGTGAATCGGTTCCCTCTCCCAAACACACCGCCTTGCCAGCTGGAGGCAGGTTCTCCAAGTCACATACACTGGGATTACCAGTTCTCAGCCTCTTCCCCCCACAGCCCCCTGCGGATGTGCTGCTGCCCACGCGCTCACCCCGTCCTCGCTCCCAGCACCCCAGGATGGCTTGGCGCTGTGTGCTGCGGCTTCGTGATGTCTTCAGTCACAGTGCTGAGTGCATTCCTCCTTCCTTACTTTATCAGTGATTTTTGAAAACACTGCTAACTCTTTTTTGACCTTCGTTCTTTAAAATATGTTGCTAATAACACATTTCATTTAATACTACATATATAGTATTAGTATAGTATTTATATTGAAGAGATGATGTTATATATATAAAACCTCATTCCTGGGCCCTCCCTGGTGGCACAGCAGTTAGGCGCTGCGCTGTGGAGCTGTTGGCAGCGGCGATGCAAGTTCGATGCCCAGCTGGGGAGATTCCCACAGGGCACAGCAGACCTCTCTTGCCTCGCCCGCTACTCCCCTCAGCAGTTCTGCTCCCCACTCTGTCTCTGGTGAACCCTCTCGCCGCCCCACACCTCTGGTCTGTACCCCAGCTTGTATGCATAAATAAATAAATCTTTAAAAAAATAAAACCCCATTCCTTCAATATAAAGCATAACACTTTTGCTGTTTATTTAGAGCTGCATTTAGAGCCTTCAGAATACTTTGTCACATCCCACATGTAGGTCTCCTGAATTTTGAGATGTCTTACAGGTTCTTACGGATTTTCTTAGCACTACCTCTGAGTTCTTTTTCTGTTACATCTTTGAGTTGACTATTGCTGGAGCAGATGGACATCACTGGTATTTTGTGCTGCACTGAACTATATAAGATGCGACCATATTTTAACACATTAACAAATGCTTTTCCAGGTTTTCCACTTCATACTTAGGAACATTCAGGTTATTCTCTGCTCAACGCTTCAGAAATGGGGGTTGACACAAGAGGAAAATAAACTGCAGAAAGCATTTTCCCCCATTCTATGGGTTGCCATTTTGCTCTATAGAGAGAGTCATTTGTTGCACAGAAATTTTAGATTTTCATGGAGTTCAGTTTGTCTGCTTTTTTGGTGTTACTTGAGCCTTTGGTGTCCTAGCTAAGAAATCGTTGTCAAATCTAATGTCATGAAGTTTTTGTCCTGTGTTTTCTTTTAAGAGTTTTATTGTTTAGGGGCCTCCCTGCTGTCGGCAGCGGCAACGCAAGTTTGACGCCCAGCGGGGAGAATCCCACATGGCGCGGCAGACCTCTCCTGCCTCGCCCGCTGCTCCCCTCGGCAGTGTGTTTCTGATCTGCCTGTTCTGCTCCCCACTCTGTCTTTGGGAGTCCTCTCATACCCACACCTCTGGCCTGCACCCCAGCTTGTATGCATAAATAAATAAATATTTAAAAAAAAGAGTTTTATTGTTTAGAGTTTTTGATTAATTTTGAGTTACTTTTGTAGGTGGGTTTGGTAAATATTCTTCCTTTATTTGTATGTAAATACCCATTTCTGCCAGCACCATTTGTTGGAGAGCTGTCCTTTCCCTCGATGGCTGGTCTCGGGCCTGCAGGTGGCCTCTCATCACGTGTGCAGGGCTGGCCTCCAGGCATGCTGTTCTGCCCACCGGGGGCGTGCCCATCCTTCAGTGGCACTCGGCAACTGCGCTCTCCAGTTCTGTTCTTTCTGGAGACTGTTTTAGCTATTCAGAATTCTCGGGTCATTGGAGTTTTGATAGGGGCGACACTGAGCTTGCAGCTCAGTCTCAGTGATGCTGACATTTAGCAATAGTACGTTTTCTGATCTATGACCATGGATGTGCTTCCATCTATGTCTTCTTTATTTTTTTAGCAATGTTTTGTAGTTTTCATCGTACAAAATTTTCACCTTAGTTAATTCCTGAGTAATTATTCTTTTTGATTCCATTGTAAATTGAATATTTAGATCTCCTTTTCAGATTGTTTGTGTAAGTATATAGAAATGCAGTTGATTTTTGTGTGCTGATTTTGTATCCTGCTACTTTATGAATTCACTTTTTCATTCTGACAGTTTTTTTTAATAGAACATTTAGGGTTTTCTACACATAAGGACATATATGTTCTGCAGATAGGGACAATTTTACCTGTTCTTTTCCAATCAGGATGGCTTTTATGTCTTTATCTTGCCTAACTGCTTTGCCTAGAACTTCCAGCAGTACCATGTTGAATAGAAACAGACAAAGTAAGAGTCTTCTCTCTCCAGGTCCAAGCAGAGAGGCCCCGGCCTGGGCGCCAGGCGCTTTCTCCCCTTTGAGGTCCTGTCCTGTCTGATAACGAGAATGCAGCTCAGGGAGAGACAGGAAATGAGGCAAAATGTCCAAACAGGCTGAGATCACTTTAAGAATTCAAAGGCGCTGAGACACCTGGGGGGGGGGGGGGGG
>PVIJ01014210.1:0-19227 GCA_004024925.1 Scalopus aquaticus | reverse complement strand
GGTGTTGCCCATACAGTTATGGAATTTTGTGTGTTGGAATGTCCTCAAGTGCCAAGAATAAATCCCATGTACTTACAGAATATGACCCTTTAAATGCACAGCGGACTTCTGCTTGTTGTTGTTTTGTTGAGGACTCTGCCTCAGTGTTAAGGGATATTGGTTTGTGGTTTTACTTTCTTGTAGTGTCTTTGTCTGACTTTCACTTCAGAATAATACTGATCTCATGGAATGAGTCAAGAATTGATGTCTTTTCTTCAGTTTTGGAAAAGTTTGAGAAGGACCAGTGTAGGTTCTTCTCTAAATGTTCGGTCGATGAAACCATGAGACTCAGGGCTTTCTCTGTTGGGAGATTTTTTACTGTTATTCACTCTTCTTACTAGTTGAAAGTTCAGATTTTCCTTTCCTTTGTGATTTAGTCTTGGTAGGTTTTGTGTTACTAGAAATTCACTCACGACTGCTGCCGTCTGTGCTGTTTTAAACTCCACGTAAAGTCCTTTCCCACTCCCGAAGCCCCTGGCAGAAGTGTGGCGGGCACAGCCGCCTAGCCGCCACCGCGGCGCCGTGACACTGCCCGCCCGTGGTCTGCTGTCCTCTGCGTGAACGTCCATGAGATTGTGGGGCAGAGATTCTGGCTCTCAGCATTCGTGAGCATTTTCCCGCCTTGACCAAGTCTTTCTGGTGATACCAGGAAGGAAATAAGCTCAAAGTTTAGGCGAGTAGTTGAGAAATGAGAATAATTCATTTATACAATTCTCTTTTCAGTGACTTAATACTCTAGCTCCATTTGTATAGTGAATTATCTGTTTATTAGATGAGAAATTACAGATATATATCAATTTTGCCTAATAGCTGTGCATCTTAAATGCAACTCTATTTACAATAGACTTACTTTTATTCTTAATACGTTAATATTCATGAGAATTCACTAATCCTATTGGAACTGTGATAGTTGATCATATTCATCACAAGCACCAAAACAATGAAAGTCAGTATCTACTGAAATTTGCTCCAGGCGGTTGCCTGCCCTCGGGTAGAACCCCGCAGGCCCGAGCAGGCGGACAGGGTGACCACGACTCTCGGGGAGCAACAGGCGTGTGGGAGTCGCGCCCTCAGGGCTTCCAGGGAGGCAGAGCCCAGGCCTGCCTGTGTCTTCCAGGTTAACAGTCTTCAGCGTTCACCAGGGAACGGGCTAAACTGTGAAACTGGTGATTGCTACACACGGCAAAATAAATGCTGAGAGGCAGTCACCTGTCGAGAGGCACAAGGCGGGTGACGCAGAGGCCCCGCGCTCCGAGGTCCCGCGGTCAGAGTTGTCGTTGCACTTGGGGAGGAACAGGTAGGAGAAGCCGCTGGGATTGAGCTGAAGGCTTCCCACGCACAGCCGGGGGCCCCTTCTTCTCGGAGCGGAGGCGCAGCCCGAGCCCCACCGACACGCGGTGTGGGCGCCGTCGCCAGCCGGCAGCCGATCCTCTCACCCTCGGCCGCAGCACCTTGCCCGCGGGCGACACTGCTCACGGAGCGCGGCAGTCGGGGTCCTAGGAGACCCGGCTTCTTGGGCTGCCCTGACCGGGGTTTGGCCTCCCTGGGACTGACGTCCCCAGGCCCGTCTGGACAGCCCCTGCCGTCTCCGTGGTGGGGGTGGAGACCGCACACCCGCTGGCTCACTGCCCCTCAGGGGTGCCCTGGCCCCCCAGGCCTGCTCTGGAAACTCCTGCCCTGGCTGCTGCTGCATTTAAGGCAGCTCTGAAAGGGCGGCCTGTGGGGGGGCTGGCACAGGAGGTGAGCGGCTTCTGGCAGCGCTTCGTCCAACTCTGCAAAGAACGGATTTGGGAGACACCTCCGCTTACCCTTCAGCACGCGGAGGCCTCCGCCCGCGGGTGAGCCGCCCTGCAGGGCAGTGGTCTGAAGTGTTCTGGAACCCATGGAAGGCCTCCGCCACCAGCCTGCCCTCTGGTCTGGCCAGGCCCCAGGAGCCTGGAGCAGCCCAGATGCAGGCGGTGCTCCCCGGCCTACAGAGAGGCCCCGGCCTGGGCGCCAGGCGCTTTCTCCCCTTTGAGGTCCTGTCCTGTCTGATAACGAGAATGCAGCTCAGGGAGAGACAGGAAATGAGGCAAAATGTCCAAACAGGCTGAGATCACTTTAAGAACTCAAAGGCGCTGAGACACCTGCGGGGTGGGGGGAGGGGACCTTCCTCGCTGCCCTCCCCCACTCCGGACACACCCAAGCCCGAGTCCAGTGACGCAGTGGCCACTCCCGGGCCGGGCGGGGCGGCGGGTATGGGCCCACCGGGCCTCCCCACCCTCCACCTGGGAGTCGGCCCAGCGTCCAGCGAGCGCCCCTCCCAGCGCAGCCGGCTGGAGCGGTCAGCCCCCGCTGCGTGAGGAGCCAGGAGAGTCCCGAGCCAGGTGGGGGCGCGGCCGCCGCGGAGGTGGGCTGCGAGGCGGGAGGAGGCGCCGGCAGGTGGCGCGGGCGGCTGCGGGCGGGGAGGAGCCAGGGGCGGGCCGGCGCGCGCTCCGCCGGGACTCCGGACTCTGGGCGCCTGGCACCGGGCGCGGCCCACCACCCCGCGCGGACTTCGGAACGGCGGGGGCGTTGAGGGGCGCCGCCCAGCACGTTTCCGCGGGACGCCGACCCCCGACCGGCAGCTCCGGACGCGATGCGCGCCCTGCCGGCGCCGGACGCCCCCCAGAGCCAGCGGCTCCTGCCCCGGGACCCCGCCGCCCCGGGTTCCCCCGCCGCCGCGGCGCCTCGCAGGAGCGCGGTGGAGAGGCTGGCGGCCGACCGCGCCAAGTACCTGCGGAGCCCGCCGGGGGCCTGCCCGGGCCGCGTTTCCGAAGGCCGCGGCCCCTCCGCGAGTGAAGAGCAGGCGGGCGACGGTCGGTCCTCGGCCCGCGCCCCCGACCCCGTGGCGCGCAGGGTCATTGCGCGGAGGCCGCTGCGGCCCGACTCGCTGGTCATCTACCGGCAGAAATGCGATTTCGCCCGCGGGCTGGGCGCGGACGGGCCCCAGGGCGGCGTGGTGAAGAAGCTCTTCCCGGGGCCGGGCCAGGACAAGGCGCCAGTGCCGCCCCAGGCGTCCGCGGCGGGAGCTGGCGGCGGGGCCCGGGCCCAGAAGGCCTCCCCGCCCCAGCCCGGTCCCGCAGCGGTCACGGCGCCCCGGGCCCCTGCCGCGCCTCCGGCCCCCGCCCCGCTGGCCGCGGCGCCCGTGAGGGGCCCGGCGACGCCCGGGGGCCCCGAGCCGCGAGGGGCCCGGCGCGGGGGCCTGCGGCGCTCGCTGTCGGACCTCAGCGCCCGCTGCTCCGCGTCCGAGCCCGACACCTTCTTCCTGTACTGCGGCCTGGAGCCCGAGGTGGTGGAGGCGCTCGGAAGGGAGAACTTCTCCGCCGGGTCGGACAGCGTCGCGCTCAGGATCCGCAGCGTGAGCGTCGCCACCTCCGACAGCGGCTTCTCCCGCCACAGCGGCGGCGACGAGGGGCTGCAGGAGGCGGAGCTGCTGCCGCAGCCGCGCAGCGCCACGTCGGTGGTCGAGAGGAACGCGCGCATCATCAAGTGGCTGTACACCTGCAGGAAGGCCGCGGGCCCCCCGGGCCGGGGGCTGCAGGGCCCAGCGTGAGCCGCGGCCCGACCAGGTGGGCGCGTCTGCGAGGGTTGGGTGGGCGCGGTGGGCCGACCCTGTCCTCAAGGGGGGAGGCGCCCCAGGCGGAGGTGCGGGCCTGTGTCAGGGGCTGGCGGCCGCGCCTCTGTGTGGGCGCGCCTGGAGAGGGCGGCTCTGCAGGGCTCGGAGAGCGGCTCGGGCGCCCTGCCGCGCCTGCCCAGAAACAAGCAGCTTGAGGCCCAGTTTCCCTGAAGGCTCCGGTCCCGTCTGGCGGCCTCTCCCTGGCTCGCTGCAGCCCCGGCGCCCACACTGTGCCCAGAGCTTTCTAGTTTCTAGAGTTGCCTGGGCCGCCTGGTGGGCGGCAGGGCCGGCCCTAGTGAGTGGGGCCGGCTCCGGCCTCAGAGACCCTGTGCCCTGGGGCCGATGGTGCAGGGGCAGTGTCCCTGCCGTGCCCTTGCAGGGCTCTTGGGGGAGCCGAGGATGGTTTATCTGTGCTCTCCCTCCACTCCTCCTTGCAAGGACGTGTGGTGTGGACGATTGAGGGGTGAAGAGAAAAAGGAGCAACTTTTCAAGGCTCTGGAGCCCCCAGGGTGTGAGCTCGACACCCGTTCTCCTTCACCCTGCAGTGAGGACCCGCTGTGGATTTCATACACGTTCGTGTAATGGGATTGGTTTGTTTGCCCTGAAACAGGCCGCCTGAAGACAGTGCCCAGCCCGGCGTGGAGGGCGCCCCCCGCCCTGGGCCTTGCTGCCCCCGGCCGCTGCCAGGGAGAGGTCTGTCCTGTGCACAGAGGCCTGCGCTTCAGTCTTCCTCGTAGTTTGTGAGGATCGATTTGCTCATTTCCCTCTAACCTGGAATGTGAAGGCCCCAAAGAATGTATAAGGCACCCAGAATCTAAGCAGAGCAACACGTGAGCTTGCACTTGTCACAGTTGTGTTTTGGGTTTGAGACGAGAGGCGGGCAAGGGCATTCTCGCAGACTGGCTGGCGCCCGGCGCGGTGGCCAGAGCCCCACAGAGCTGGGAGGCCTGTCTGGTGTGAGCAATCCCTCCAGGCCTTTGACGGGGACTTTGCAGGCAGACAGTTCACGAACTTTACACTGTATGACTGGAGAGGCAGCCGCCTGGTTTTCACGGCTGGACCTGGAAAGGAAAACAGAAACGGGTGTCTGCCGACATGAAGAGGGGCCGTGCACGGGTCCCCCTGGTGCCCCAGCGGCGGTGGGCGTGGGGCCCTGTGTGGAGAGCGCAAGGACAGCCTTGAACCCGAACCCTGACCTCCAGTGCGCCCTCACACACCCGCCCGACACCACCAACGCCAGCAGTGACCTGAGGGGAGACTCAGGCCCACCTGCAAGGTGACCTTCCCAAGCCCCTTCAGGGCTGAGCCTGTGACCCTGTGAGCCAAGTCACGGACTTGAGGTGACACCACCCTCCCCGTGAGGATGTCGCCTTCCAGACGAGGGAGGGAGGCTGCAGGGGGGAGACGCCACAGGTGAGCCTGGACAGAGCAGAGCAGGCCCAGATGTCCCCGCCTTCCTCGGCGCCATCCTGCGTGCTCCGGGGCGCAGCCTCTGCCTGCGCGGGACCCAGGGGCCGCCCTCGTCCTGCTGCGCAGAGCCCGGCCATGGGCCCGGCCCTGCAGGCTTCGGGGGACACCCGAGCCAGGGGCTGGGGTGCACGCTGGGCACAGACCCCCCAGAGTGTCTTCTTCTCGGGGGCCTGGCAGGGAGTAACCCCCGCAGGGTGTGGCGGCTGGAGCCGAGTCGTGCCGATGTCAGGAGGGGCCAGCTCTGGCGGTTGTGGACGCTGGACGCTGGCGGCAGCCTCCCAGCTTGCTGGGGCGTTTGTGTCGAATGCACATGAAGCAAAAACTTCAGAAAACTTGAGCTGACCAAAGGTCTGCTTTCTAAGCAAAGTAGATATATTCCGTATGGAGGTTTTACACCCTTGGGAGATAGAGATATTGTAAATTAGAATAGTCCATCCAGATTCAATAACAAGTTCATAAGAGGAAAGTGCTCTCAGCCTGGCTGGTGGTGGGGTCCGCACGCAGAGCCCTGGCCCCGGGGTAGCCGCGGGTACCTCTAGAGCCCTGTTTCTCGGGGTGCAGCTCACAGGCTGCCGCCCCGCCGCTGAGAGCCGCCGTCTTCCTGTGCTGGGCTTGTGACGATGCAGCTGAGCTTCAGGATCTCCGCCAGTTGCCGATTTTATTATTGTTATTAAAAGAATGGCGACTTTTCCTTTGAGCGAATTGGGGATAAACATTGTCATTTCAAGGCAAAAATCTCAGCCTCCCTTCCGCCCTCCGCGCCCCCTGCTGGGAGCAGAGCCCCCCAGCTGGGCGTGTTGTAGAGGCAGCCCAGTCACCTGCCGCCCGCCCTATCTTCAGGAGGTGCTGGGCCTTGTAGAGAGCGTTGTGTGCATTCTCTTTGCCCTCTAGTATTTGACTGTCTGCCTTGTTTTCTGTCTTCTCGCCGCACTGTGGTGTTTAGTGCGGGCCTCTCCAGCATCCCGAGACATGCGCTGTGCTGCCGTGAGCTCTCGGAGGTGGGCGGCGGTCAAAGGTCCAGAACAAGGCCACAGGGACACGGGAGCTGGTGCCACCAGAGAAACTGCCCAACGATTGTTCGCTGTCGACCGGTCGCCAACCTTTTAAATGCACAGAGGAGATGTTTCAAAACACAGAAAATATCAGAGAACCAGTTCCCGCAGGAGCAGGTGCGGGAGCGCTGGGCCGCGTTGCTCTGGCTTCCCCGCCTTTGCCTTGCTCCTCGGGAAGTGAGCCTTCCGCAACGCACGCCCCCCGGAGCTCCTTGTGCAGCCCTGTCCCTGCGGAAGGTGGAGATGCAGCCGGCGCCGGCCCTGCACTCCCTGCGCCCTCTCGGTGGCGGAAGCGGGAGAGCAGCTTGGAGGTGCTGCAGGGGCATCTTTCCCTCCTGGCCTGCTGACCGGAGGTACCAAGATGGCACCTCCACTGATTGAAAAAAGAGAATCTGACGGCCAGGCTTGGAGGTGCTGGCACTGGGCTGTCCATGGGGCCGCCTGGCTGACCCGCAGCACTGACCGAGCTCTGTGTCCGGGAGGTGTGCCGGCTGGGGGCAGACGCTGGACAGGCAACACTGACCCACCAACCTCGGGGAGGCCCCAGGCCCATGACGGTCACCCGAGCCTGTGCGCACTTCTGAGCCCCTGAGCCGCAAGGCCCCCCCGCTGCGGACCCTGCAGGTGCCACGGAAGAGGCGCCAGAGCCGCCGCGCGCCCCAAGCCCGTCCCTGGGGTGCCCGAGTCGCAGCGTCCACGCCCGGCCCTGTGAGCCCTCCCGGAGGGAGCCTGGCCTCGCCGGGGTGAGGTGCGGCCCGCGCTGCCCGCCAGGCTGTGGCCCAGAGGCCCGGCGCGTCCCGGCCAGGAGGGGGCGCTGCGGCCGCCCCTGCGCGGCTCCTGCTCGCCAGAGCCGCCAGGACCGGTCCCTCGGACACGCCTGTGACCAGGACACAGCTCCCGGAGAACGAAGGCAAAGTGGGTTTCTCGAGGGTGAATATTTCATGCATCAGTTCACTTTGATATATTGTATTTGTTTAATGTTGTATATTTTTATAACTTTTGCTGTAAGGTCAGGTCTTTGAGTTACTTAAGTATTTATTTAAATAGTTACTGGTCTTCAAATGGTTTTCTTTCACTTCAGATCGTTTTCATTGCTCTCAGTGTCATTTCAAAGTTTCCCTTTTCTCCCGTTTGCTGAAGTCTCGGCCACCCCCGTCTGCGGGAGCCCCGTGGCGGCGCCTTCTGGGCGTTCCCCGGGGCCGGTGCCCGCCGAGGCCCTCGCCAGCCCTGCCGAGTGCCGCGCGGTGCGGGACTGATTCAGTTAGGGGAGCTCATGGCCAGCACGAGAGGGGTTTTTCAGGAGTATTTTTCATATGCAGTCCTTTTATTTGCAGGTATTTCATCGGTTTTGTGTGTGAATGCTTTACAGAAACTTGTGCTTTTCTGCTGTCAGAATAGGGCAGATTGAAACGAGGGACTGACCGTCAGAGTAACTGATGAGAAGTACCCAGACACCGGCCTGCCTGGGCCCCCGCCGGGGCGGGAAAGGGAGCAGCGCCCGCAGCGGCCGGAGCGCGGCGGAGCCGACCGGGCTTTGCAGCGGAGCGCGCCCTCCCCGCCGGCTGCTGTGGCCGCGGTCGCTGCACTGGGACGGGCCTCGCCCAGCGCCGCCGTCCGTGGGCCGGGAGTTCGGCGCCCCGGTCACAGCTGGTGCCGGCATCGACCTTCAGGCCCAGAAAATTGTTCTAACAGTTTGTGGGTTTTTCCTGAGTTTTCTCTGCACCTTATTTGCAGCTGGAATGCAATAGTGTGTATTCTGTATTAAAGAAATAAGACTTTCACCATTTGTTAATTTATGAATTTGTACGATGTGAAAATAATTGAAGCAGGGTGTGGTGATTGTAACTACCGGTCTTTTGTTGCCCCCTTTCTTGCGCGTCACCCTCCGTCACACAGTGAGGCCAGGCTGGGCCGGCGGGCCTCTGACGCAGTTAACAGCTCTGCGTATCTCACACGTTGTCTTTCTGATACCAGAATTCCAGGTCTTCGGGTCTAGTTTCCCAGCAGGAGTGGACCCCGGGTGGCAGGGGCAGCGCTGGGCCTGGCCACTAGACCTCCAGGGGCGGCGTCCCACGAAGCCGCAGCAGGAGCCTCACTGACGCTCGGGCGAGCACGAGAAAGGAGGCAAATCTGTTTAGAGCAGGAAAAGTTCATTTGAGAAAAAAGGGACAGAAACAAGTGGACTCCCAGGCCGGGGAGCCAGGCCGGGGAGGGGCAGGAGCTGGAGGACTCAGACCTTTCCCTCGTGCGTCTCTCCAGGACGGGCCTTCTCGGGGGTCTCCCTGACCGGGGCCGGAGCCCTGCCTCACGCCGCGTCTCTCACGCTTTCTCTGCCCCCTGCTCTGGAGGTCCCTTTTCTCTCACTGCCTCTAGTCCTGGGTGTTTAATTAGCTCCTTTTGGTGTCTATCGCCCCCATTTCTGTATCTTTCCCTCTTCCTCTTGTTGCCCTTATCTCTTCACTTCTCTAACTCCGGAGGTCCCCGCCTGCTCTGTCCCTGAGCTGCCTGATTATCCTGCGCGCCCTGCGTCTCATCCCCTTCTGTGAGTGGAGCCCTTGCTGCTGCTCGGACACAGGGCGCCGCTCTGAGCAGTAACTGCTTCCCACTGGCGTGGACGTGGGGAGGCGGTCGCGCTCCACCGCAGGGCGACGAGCTAAGGGACCTCGGGAGTGGATGGGGAGGCTTCATAGTCATTTCCATTTGAAGGGTCATTGGGAGTTTGATGGGCTCCAGGCGAGAGATGATCTCGGACAGGGCATTGAGGATGTAGGGCCCAAGCAAGAGAAAAATGAAAATGAAATGAAACAATTTAGTAAGGGGATGAAAAAGGGGAGCAGCCAGGACAGGAGTTGCTGTTTTAAGGATTTAAGAGTAGCTAAGTCCTTATCTGATTTGGTTTTTAAGATTTACCTCCTTAGAGTTGTTAATCCAAACCCAGCAAGTTTTATTGAGGAGGCCACAAACTCCTGAGCAAGTCCAGGGCTCTATTTTTACATAATCCTGAGACTAGGGAAATTAAAGAGCATTGTTGGGCTTTGGCCTGAGGGATATTGTGGTCGCATCAGAAAATATGAGGTTCCTTTAGTTGCATCCTAACAAGGGTG
Source organism: Scalopus aquaticus (assembly GCA_004024925.1). Lineage (NCBI taxonomy): Eukaryota > Metazoa > Chordata > Mammalia > Eulipotyphla > Talpidae > Scalopus > Scalopus aquaticus. The sequence continues at coordinate 9,925 of PVIJ01014210.1, read as the reverse complement.
GCAAAGATACCTCAGCCTGCAGCTGTAGCATCCCGATCACCTGGAGGTGCAGTCACCTAAGTGACAGAATCAGTGAAACCAGAATCAGTGGGGCTTTTGTGCCACCCCAAGCTTTTGTAGCAGCAGCCAGAAGAGCCAGCAGTGGCTTCGGATACTGGTAGTTTGGAATTTGGTACCATGCCCTGTCCTAATAGAGGAAGTTAGGAAAACAAGACTAAACACGTAAAACATGTGCAGGGTAGTGGTGCTGTGAAGTGCCCTGGCTCAGGCCGGCCGTCAGTACTAGTGAGGGGGACAATCGACCAGGAGGTCAGTCCAAAGAATTGGAGCAAGGCAGAGTAAGTGGCCCCTTACTCACCAAGAAGGCGACCGTTTTGTCTGCCCCTGCTAGAGTCACCCGAGGCTTGCCCATAGAAACAGAAAACGGGAGCCTCTCACCTCTGGGCTTCTTCAGAGACGGTCTGTTCCTGCACCGGGTTCTTCAGCGTCAGAGGCGGCTCACGGTCAAGCCTGTGCGCCCATCCTGGCCTGTGTTCGGGCTGGCCCCTCCCTCTCCGGAGAGAGGGACAGTCCCTCTTTCAGTGCACGGTGCGATGGCACTGAGGACACGGCCTGGGGGCAGCTTCCTGGGGCCCTCGTGGCTGAGGTCCGGCTGCTGGTGGCAGGAGCAGGCCGCAGCCCAGCTCGAGGGCAGGTCACGCGGCCCCGGGGCCTGGGGCGAGCCTGAGGTGGCTGGGCAATGACAGTGGCAACTGCCGTACGCTGGACCGCTCTCTTGTCTTTCTCCCTTTCTTTTTCTTAGTCTCGCAGTCCCCTCCACGTGACTGCAGGCCTGAAGGCCGTGTCCAAAGTGTCGGAAGGTCTCAGGGCCTCGGTTAGTCTCCGGAGCCTGGCCTGCGGTCAGGGCAGGACTGGCCGATGAAGGAGACCACTAAAGTGTTTCTATTGCTAGTCTCTGGGTCTAGATCAGTTCACCTTCTCATAGCCTCAGCAAACCAAGCCTGAAATGACGGAGGATTTTTTTGGCTTCTGAGTAGCTTTCCTCAGCCCTTCTGTGACTGAGGGGCTTAACAGCTGCCTTTCGCGTGTCCTGGAGGAGTGGGCAATCAGATGGGCCTCGCTTTTATGGCCAGTTGGAGTGGTGAGCCCCACTGGGGTCACCCCAGTGTTGGGGACACACAAGAACATTCTAGGTTTAAGAAGTCCCATGCATTTTTAGAACAATTTCATTAGTTTACATTTACGTTGAAAAGGTGTAACAATTTTTATCAGAATGTTTACTATGAGGTATCAATATACCCAAACTGACTGTTTTTCACAATGAAAACAACTTTATCAGGTATCTTAAGAGTCCTTTTAAGACAAAAACTTTACTATTTCAGAATGAAATTATCATAGAATTAACAAACTTACAGATCTTTACAAAACACTTAATTATTTAGAGTGACAAGGACTTTTAAGAGTAGATCTATTTCTTTGACAATTTTCAGCAATGCTGATAGGGTAAGATTTTTTTCAGGTTAGCTGAGGGTAAAAGAGTACCAAGATTTTTAGATTACCTAACAGTCTCCAATTTGCTAGTGAAAGCAGTTTTAGAATGCCTTAATTTTTTATGCAAAAAGGACTAAAGTTTGGTGTTCATAGGTACACTACTGATATTTTAGTTAACTGAAGTATTTTTATAGCAAGTCATTTGAGCATACAAAATTTCTTTCCTAAAATCCCTTTCTCAGACCTTCAACACCATCTTTTCCTTCCTTTTTACTTTCAGGACCTTCAGACAGTCAGTTTGGGTATATTGATACCTCATAGTAAACATTCTGATAAAAATTGTTACACCTTTTCAACGTAAATGTAAACTAATGAAATTGTTCTAAAAATGCATAAGACTTCTCAAACCTAGAATGTTCTTGTGTGTCCCTAACACCGGTGTGACCCCAGTGGGGTTCACAACTCCAACAGGTCAAAATACCCGTTTCCAACACATTCTTACTTAGTAAACACACACCCCACTTTACTTGCATTTGGAGTTATTACATTTTAGTTTTTAATCTCTAGATTGTAGGACATTATAGTAGCTGTTATACTATCACCTCTTTAGACTAAACAACTTAAATAAACTCATCCTTTAATTTCTTTTAGGTGAGATGACGTTAAATTTTAGTTTCCTTACAATAAGGAGCAAAAAGTAAAACTGAAAGTTTAGTAGTTTTATATAAGATAACTTTAAATGATCAACAAATTTTCATTACTAAACAGCAGAACCTTAGTTGTTTTTTTTTAAAGATTTATTTATTTATGCATACAAGCTGGCGTACAGACCAGAGGCATGGGGCAGCGAGAGGGTTCACCAGAGACAGAGTGGGGAGCAGAACAGGCAGATCAACGGAAACACACTGCTGAGGGGAGCAGTGGGCGAGGCAGGAGGGGTCTGCTGCACCATGTGGGAATCTCCCTGGCCGGATGTTGAACTCGCGTCGCTGCTGTCAATAACTCCACAGCGCAGTGCCTAACCGCTGTGCCACCAGGGAGGCCAGAACCTTAGTTTTTTAAGAGATTTAGCCACCATTTAAATAATGATGAAAAGAACACTATTTAAGATAGATACCAATTGTAGCTTCAGTTTTTCTTAGAACTGGAATTTTAAATTAATTACACAGGTGCAACTGTAACAATCCCATACACCAACTTTTTTCTTAGGCAAACACTAGATAGATTGATAAAAGGGAGAAAAAAAAATCAGAAACTTAATACCATATACATTTTCTGTATACGTGTGAGAGTCTCAGTAACTTGTCTGCAAGGCTTTAGATGCCACCTAACATATTTTGGAAAGAGAAAAGTAGCCAAGGCATTTACTGGGAGAATACTATTTTTTTTTCCTCCAAGGGGAAAAGATAAATGGACTAGTTTTCCTGAAAGAGACCTTATCAAGAGAAGTTCAGATAAAAACCTTAGAAGCAAGCTTGTTAAGAAAGACCAGGTTAATTATTCCTCTTGGCTGAATAGCTTGAGCTTCCTTTTAAGTACACACATTTAAACAGAGTAAAGTATTAATATGCAGGGGCCTCCCCGGTGGCGCAGCGGTTGGGCGCTGCGCTGTGGAGCTGTCGGCAGCTGCGACGCGTGTTGGACGCCCGGCCGGGGAGAATCCCACATGGCGCGGCAGGCCTCTCCTGCCTCGCCCGCTGCTCCCCTCAGCAGTGTGATTCTGATCTGCCTGTTCTGCTCCCCGCTCTGTCTCTGGTGAGCCCTCTCGCCGCCCCGCACCTCTGGTCTGTACCCCAGCTTGTCTGTATAAATAAAAAATAAATCTTTAAAAAAAAAGTATTAATATGCAACATTAATTTTGAATTAGTTCTTCACCACAATTTTTAGATCACGATCTCAAAATTTAGAATTTTTTATAGGTGCCATTTATAGTTAATCCTCTGGAGGTAAAACCAAAGACAGATACAGAGATCTCTTGATTCTCATTTAAAATTTTGGGCAATGTGTACTAATTTTAAGAGATAGCTGTTTTACCAATATTTGTGAAGACACCGAGAAATTACAATTTAGTAAATTTTAGTTTTTAGTAACTCCTCTAAGTTAAACATGTTTTAAATTTATACATTTAAGAGTGACTCTTTGACTTAAACTTAGGTTTTAGTTTAAGTTTGACACATCAATTTAACCAAGTTTTAAACATCCTCTTTATATCAAGGAGGTTTTCAATAAGATAGAAGCTAAAATATTTACATAGAACAAGTACCCAATTTTAACCCTTACCTAAAACCTAGGGTCCAAGACTACAACAATTTTAAAGTCAAGCAGTTTGTACTAACTTTCTTAGATAAGAAAACATTTCTGAGTTTATATTTTAAAGTAATTATCCCTTGGCTTTACATCGTTTCTCTCTGTCTCACTGAGACCAATCACATTTTTAAGACAAACGACACTTTTTCTTTCAGGGACCAAGCATAGGGAGGACAGGAGAAGAGGCAGAATGAGATCTTCCTTTACACTTTGCCTGTTCTTAGACTCTTATCAGAAACCTGAGGGTTGGAATTTAGCTCAGAGAAAGTTGCATTTTCACTTTACAGTTTTACCATATTACTTAGTTTTAATAAGAAACTAAATTTTACAGGTTCAATAAGCAATTTAGAAGTTCTTACTCAACCAAAAAGCACCTTGTATAGGTTGCTAGCAAGTCCACAGTAACTCAGCAGTTTTTACCTTAAACAATTTAGAATTCAAGGGTAGGAAAACAGAGAAATAGAATTTTCTACCCATAGAATGAACGAGAACAGTATCTCAGGGTGGACCAAATAAGAGTCCAGTTCCCCCACAGCTGGAAGGCAGCAGAGAGCTGCCACTGATCTCAACACTGAGGAAAAAAATCCAGGCAGCGGCTTGCCGAGACCAGAGGCAGCCCCCCACCAGCCAGCTGTAGTGGGTCCTCACTTTAGTCCCCAGCCTTCCCCCTTTTCCCTCGGCCGTAGAAAGAGATTTAGCTGGAGAAGTGTATTTCAACTGAGGATGCCATTTATGGGCCAGGTTTTTGTGCTGGGTCCAGGCAGTGTTTAAAGAAAGACTAGGTGCTTTTTCTTTAGAACCTGGGACAAATTTGGCTAGTTTGTAAGAATGCAGCTCAAGGGCAATTTCCACGGAATTGAGACAGAACATTTCATGAGCTTGCAGCAGTGATAGAAAAGTACCCCTAAGAATGGTGCAGAGACGAAGCAGGGGCTCCCGGCAGGTCAGAGGCCCCTGTCTGACCAGGACATGAGCTGTGGCCTCTCCACCGGCTACGTGAAGACCCTGGTCCGAGCGACTCGCGGGCTGCCGGGCAGAGGGTCAGGCCCTGGGCTCTTGAGGCGCGGAGACTCGGGCGGGCGCAAGGGGAGACGCGAGGGGAGGAAAGTGAAGCCTCCTCCATCCCGGCTCCGCCCATAGGGACCCTGCGGAAATGCACAGCTAAGAGAGGCAGCAGGTGAGACAGGAGAAGTTTGCACCTGAAAATTGGTCCGAACTCTAGGATGTAGGAGAGAGGCATACCCCTTTTTTTAAGACAAATGAGGAAGCTCCCCCTGAGACGAGGAAGGAAGGCAGGTGTCAGCACCAGCTTCTTCACAGAGGCACCCTCCCTTCAACCCTGGGGGTGACGGACAGTCTCCCCGCAGGGAGTCTATTGGACTCATTCACTCCCTTATCAGCGTTACCCAGAACACAGTGGTCCAATCTGTCTCCCGCTGAACAGAAGGAGAGGGGGACCGGACTTCATGGGACCCTACCAGCGACCCCGGCCATCTTTTCATAAGGGGTACCCACTCCACGTGTCTAGCGAGCTTATGGTGGGCCACCCTCCGCATCTGATGACAGTCCCAAAACACACCTGAAGAGCAGACTGAACACAAGCCTCACTCGGTGTCCCTTCTGAAGTTCTGACGGGTATCAAGTGTCCTGAGCCCCACGCCTGGCACAGTCTGTTCACAGGCTGCCGCTGGTCGTCCTCTGTGACGTCAAGGTCTGGCTCGGAAACGGCGTACCCAGGCGTTCCTGGTGATGCTGCGTGACACCTACTCACGTCCCAGGAGGTGGAAGAAGCATCCTGCTCTCCTTTAACTCAGGAGGCGCCTCTGCAGTGTCCGTGGTTGATTGGTTGACTTGGCCTAATGGGCTTTGTACTGGGAAGGCTGAACTGCAGAGCCAGAATGGTGACTTAAGCTGTTTTTTGACTCTAGCAGACCCACAGGCGGGTCGTATAAATGTAGAGTTTAAGAATCACAAAATGGGGCCCCCTGATGGCTCAGGGGTTCATCTCAGCGCTGTGAAGCTATCGCCAGCCACTGCGGCCTGAGTTCGATCCCTGGCCGGGGAGCTGACCCATGGGGCGCAGCCCTGTCTCTCCCGCTGCTCCCCTCAGCAGTAGATTTCAGTTGATCCATCTGTTCTGCTCCCCACTCTGTCTCTGGGGAGTCCTCTCACCCTCCCGCACCTCTGGCCTACACCCCAGTTCTTGTATGTGTAAAAAAATTAAAAAAACAGAGGCCTCCTTGGCGGCACAGGGGTTAAGTCACAGCACTATAAAGCTATCCACAGCCACTACAGCACGAGTTCGATCCCCGGCCAGGGAGCTTCCTACAGGGCGCAGCAGACCTCTCCTTTCTCCCCGCTGCTCCTCTTAGCAGTGTGCTTCAGTGGATCTGCCTGTTCTGCTCCCCGCTCTGTCTCTGGTGAATCCTCTCACCCCCCCTACACCTCTTGCCTACATCCCAGCTTGTATGCATAAATAAATAAATCTTTTTTAAAAATTAAAAAACAAATCTTTAAAAAAAAAAAGAATCACCAAATGAACTCCCCTCTAACTGGGTGAAGAAACATAAAATCACATAGCATTGAATGGGGCTCTCTACGGCAGTGAAAACCTGAGGCTGCAGCTACAGCCGGTCCTGTGGGCTCTCTTGCCCACCTATTGCTGAGGGGAAGAGTCCAGGTATAAGATGAACATCACAGGATTGATTTACATTTTAAATACCAGACACAATGAAAATCATGTTTTCATTGTACATTTAATAATACATCACAAGTGGGAACTTGTCACGCAGAGCAAGGGAAACAGATTAGAGAGGCCATGCATTGGTGCAAGCTCAGAGAAAAGGATGATATTATTTTGTGAATATTTTTCTATTTGCGCTGGAATGACACCCTTTCAAGAATTTTACATTTCACTGTCTTCATTGAACGCTGTAACATTTTATGTACGTGCGAGATATAGATTGGACTGTTTCCTGGATTTAGATTGTTTCCATTCATTTGTGATTGTGAAGAAAGTGCTGGGGAACATTTTCACGAATAAAGATTTTTGTTTTCTAAGTCATTTCCCCCAAACTGCAGGATCATCTCCACGATGACAGGTCTTCTCGATGCGCAGCGCCCGGGGAAGGGCGGGAGGAGTGGGCGCCCTCAGGCCGGAGCTGGAGTCCGGTTCAGCTCTCCTTCCTCGAGCCTCTGCGCTCCCTCCAGCGCGTCCTTCCTGGCTGGGACTCTCGCGCACGGCCCACCCCAGGTCCCGCCCTGCCCCCTCTCCCGCTCCTCCCGCCTCCCTGCGGGCCTGCCCGGACCCTCCATGCTCGTCGCCACTGGCCACTGCTGCGGTCCCCTCCTTGTCAGCCGCTGCCCCTCGGCTCTGGTCCCCCTCCTTCTCTGGCAGCTGCCCGTAGGTGGGGGGCTGGGGGGGACGAGGGCGGAGGTCGGCGCCTGTGGGCCTCGTTCTTGGCCTCTTTGACCCCATTGACCGCCGAGCCCTGGCAGTGGGCAGCGCGCAGCTCCTCGTTCTCCTCGCCCCGTCGGTCCCCGCCCCTCCCGGCCCCCGCCGGCCCATCTGGGCGTCTTCCAGCGGGCGCTCCGGACGCCACTGAGGGCGGAAGGGCCGGCACCAAGGACCTCTCGGGCAGGGAAAGGCTGTGGGAAGGAGAAGCGGCCGGCGAGGACGGGAGCGCAGCGCCACCTGGTGTCCAGTGGGGCGGCGCAGCCGCGGGGAGAGGAAGGACAGTGGCCCCGGATGGGGAGGGGCTGAGCCGGCGCGGAGTCCGGCCTGGATGCCTAGGTCAGTCACGTGGACCGCGAGGAGCGTCACGCGGACGGGGTGGCGCCCGTGGCCGCCCGTGGGAGTGACATGGACGCATGACGTCGCTTGGGCCTCGCTGGACTGACAGGACACGCAACCGTGCAGGACAGTGTGCTTCGGCCGGTGCAGACCGGTCCTGCCCGAGGAAGCAGCTGCAGCTGCCTCCGCCTGGCGGCGAGGGCTGACACCAGGTCATTCCCGCAGTGACCCCGGCGGGCGCTCGGCGGCTCCGACGCACTGACAGGTCCCGTGAGGCCGCGTCTGCGGGCCTGGGGGGGTCTCCCGCGTGACCGGGGCCCGCAGACCCCGAGTCCGGCCGAGCCCTCGGCCGACACCTCAGCGGACGAGCCTCCGGGGCTGGGCTCGCCAAGGTGGCGGCTGTCCGGGCCCGCGAGGGTGCGGGTGGGGGGTCTCGCGTGTCCTCGGGCGGGGAGGTCCGGCCCCTGCCACGCTCGGTGCTGAGCGGCGGCTGAAGCCTCGCGGGATCCCGCCTGGGACACGCAGGGCGCACCAGGGGGACGCCCACTCCCGGGAACTCCGGCGGGCGGGCTCACGCCAGTTCTGTCTCCAGTCAGCCCGCACTGGGCCCAAGCGGCGGTCACGTGCCCCGCCCGGTCCACACTCAGGCACCGTGTCCAGACGGCGAATCTCGGTGACCCGGCGGCTAAGGTCTCGGTGGCTGGAGGCTCGCCCAGACGGCCGGCGCGCGGTCGGGGCAGAGCCGGGTGGGGTGCGGTGCGCGGTCTGGGCCGAGGTCTCCCGAGTCCTGCCGGGAGTCTGTCGGGGTCGTCCCCCCAGAAGCTCGATGCCCCACGGGAGTGGAGCCCCGCGCTGAGGCCCGCCCACCGGTCTGACCCTGGGGCCCGGGGCTGGCCCGCCCTCCCGGGTGGCCGTTTCGGCGGTCCCACGGGACCCCGTCTGTGACCTGTCCCTCCGTACGGCGGCCACAGTCCCGCTGGCCCTCCAGGTCCTCCGGGAGCCGTGCATGGCCATGGGGCCCCGGTGCGTTCGCGTGAGGAGCCGCCGCTGGGCAGGGGCCACGCGGGTGTTCGTGGGATCCTGGCGCACCAGATCCCAGTCCGCGTCCTTCCGCGGGGATCCGATTCCAGCCGCATCCGCCGGCGTCTTTGGAGCAGCGGCGGGGCTGGTCCTTGTCGCAGGCGGCATCAGTGTCCTTCCTCCGGGGCGGACGACTTCACCACGGACGACCCAAAGGTCCTGACCCAAGGCAGGTCCTCGAGGCCGAGATCGGAGCTGAGCCGCTCCCCAGCGAAGCCGTGGGGAGCGCAGGCGCGCTCTGCTGGCCGGTCCTGGCCCGCGAGGGCAGGCTCCGTCCTCAAGGGGGCACGTCCAGCCTTTGGGAGGCCAGAGCCCGGCTGGGGTTTCCTCGGGGAAAAAGGGCCTCTGGGGAAGGCCAGAGTCACCCTTGGACACGGTGACAGACACCGAGACGACACAAGGGAGAGGGGAGGGTCGGCGCGGGTCCGTCAGAACCAGTGTGGGGTCCAGACACCCCGCGGGTGACGGGGACAGCCCAGCGCACGCCTCAAACGCCTCAGCACCAGGGAACACCCAGAACAAGCCCCCGAGGGGTGACCACACCGTCCCGGGACGAGAGAGCGGAGCGCGTGCCCGTGGGCCCGGACTCTCTGCGGCCAGGTCCTCCGCTTGACCCACCCATGCCAAGCTCTGGGCGGCCCTTCCCTTGTCCCCGGACGCTCGCGGGACCCCGAAGCCGAGCGCAGTTAGAGTCCCCAGCAAGGAGACCGGTTTCTCCGAGCAGCCCCCGCCCGCCTCTCTCAGCTGCTGCCGCTGCAGAGCCCGGAGGCCGCGCCCCTGCGACTCTGCGCGTCTCTCCTCACCCCTGCCCCTCTCCAGCGCCTGGTGCCTGCGCTTCCTGTGCGCTCCTCTCCCGTGGAGAGTCAGCCCGCCCGTCCGCGGGGACAGATGGAGGTGGCAGAGCCGGCAGAGTCCGCCTGCCTGCCCGTCCCCCACGTAGTCAGCAAGAGAAAGGTCCCTCCGCGGGCTCGGGGCCTCTGGCAGGGGACTCCTGAAAGGGGGACGAGGCCGAGCCGACGGCCCCCGCCTGTCGTGTGGGGGACGGGACGCGGGTTCTGGGCAGCCCCCAGGCAGCCACGTGGGGCGGGGAGCCCCGGGGCGACGTCTGCCCACAGAGCACGGACGGCAGCGTCCCCCACGCGGGACGGGGACAGACTGGGCCGGACAAGGAGGCTGCGGACGGCCAGAGACGGGCCGCGGCCATGAGCGCGCAATGGCCCCTGTGGGGCGCCCTCGTGAGGTTTCCGTGGACTC
>PVIJ01014209.1:0-41816 GCA_004024925.1 Scalopus aquaticus | reverse complement strand
CCACAGCAACTGATGTTCAGAGATGAGCTGAGTGAGTGTGTGTCCCCTCACTTCCTGCAACTGTGACTTTTGTGCACATCATCTGGTAGGAAATTAAAGATGCCTTACAAGTTCTGGCAACCGTATTTTCCTCCTTTTGTTAACTTTGGAGGAGATTTATGTTGACCCATGTGGTTGCTGACCAATTTGTAGATATACATAGAATTATCATGGAGCTGTGAGTCACGGTGACCGCCTTGGTTTCTTTTTCAGGTCAGCAGTCAAGAGAAGATGGTTTGCTTCGCCATCTCTTGCTTCCATCTCTCTCGCATCTCATGACAACATATACCTAGAATACTGCAGGATGCCAGGTAGAGTTGGCGGGCCCTGCCGTGGTGGTGCTGAACTGGGCCATTTTCAGGCCCAGGTATAGAAGGTGTGACCGTGGGCACATTTGTCAATTGTTTTTCAGGCTGCTGTCTAGTTGTCATGGTGACCCTCACGATGATGATTAGAGGGACGTTGCTTGTGTCCAGGTAAGTGATGATGTGGGCCTAAAGCACTCACAGACCATATGGCCTCTAGGTAACTAGGGGAGTGATTATAATTTCTTGACATTGGTTATACAAATTTATTGCAAGCATTCATTTGAGAATAATATTGTCCAGCCAGTGGTACTAAGCCTATTATCCCTTAGAGTTTAAAGATTTATTTTTATTTATTTATGCATACAAGAATTGGGGTATAAGCCAAGGGGGGTGGTGAGAGGATTCTCCAGAGATAGAGTGCAGAGCAGAACAAGCAAATCTACTGAAATACACTGTTGAGGGGAGCAGCGAGTGAGACAGGAGATGTCTGCTGCACCAACTGGGTTAACTCCCAGTTAACCTGGCTGGGGATCGAACTCATGCTGCAGTGGCTGGCACTGGCTTGATAGCACTGAGACTTTAACTCCTGTGCCACCAGGGAGGCCCCTCTTAGAGTTTCAATATAATGTGTATTTATCCTTGGCAATGAATGAGGGATATGTGGGTTAATTTTAAGTTATCCTGCTATTCCACATTACAGTATTTGCAGTGAGATTCTTACAGGTATTTAGAATAGAGATGATAATGTCTTTTAACAATGACATTAACAACTTAGAGAAACACCATTGAAGTCCAGGTAGTGTTGATATTCCCTGCAATGGTGTCAGGAACCAAGGTCCCATGATAGTTGTGTTTTGGTTTTGGTTTCTGTGGGTAAATCAAGTTTTGGTCTTCAGCACACTTGTCCAGGCTGTCAGGTCCAGAATCTCACTTGTGTGATCACAGCGAGCCTAACATTGATCACTAACAGAGCTTTCTTACTAGTAACCAAATAAGTATAAAGTGGGTCTTACTTTAGTACAGACCATCAGATCTTCAGATATCTATGTTAGTGAGGATAGTTTCCTGAGCCAGGTATAATCTTGTTTTCCAGTGCCCTGTTAAGTTCTTTCTTTATCTATCGGTATAGATCATGTAAGAGTATGTCTTATTTACACACATGTCAATATGGATATTTTCAAGAATCAGTCTCTACCTTTTATTTGCCTGTGTGTTAATAGTTATTAATTAAAAATTAATTAAATTCATTTTACCTCATTTTTCTTAACAAGTTTGATATATTACAGTATTCTTGTTAAGAAAATGTTACACACTGATACTGATAAATTAGTAGGCAAATTTCCAAGTTATTTGCTCACTTTCTAGCATTACATATTTTTCCAGGGGACATTGGCAGTATGGTCTCCCTTACAAGGTTTATCCCTAGATTTCTACAATTATTCAGGTAACAATGATGAGTCTCAAATTTATACAATAGCACAAGGGAATTTGCAGGAATCCTGAAGAAATAACATTTAAACTGAAGTCATTTTCAACAAATGTTTCCAGGTTTATGTGAAGACATTTTGTCAACCCTATCAAAAGGAACTAAAGAAATACAAGCAGGTATTGAGGTTAGTATTGTTGACGGCCAACTCTACACAGAACACGTGACCTTCATGCATTTAGGTATGTGTGGTGCTGTAACTAACACCTTTCATACCATAGTTTGTGCAAGTAACTTGCTCAAATCTTTGGTGTTACACAGTTATGAGATGTTGTGACATTAACTCGTGAAGATATATTACATCTCCCTATTATTTCGGTTATCACATTTACATCGTTCTTGGAGCATTTAAGTTTATTAGTCCTTGATAATACTAACTAGCAAGTTTTGCTGTGGTCTTGTGTAGAGGTAAGTGCTTTCCCTGATTGTCTTTGATAGATTAGAATGTTCATATATTTTGTCTCATTTATTTGTCCTGCTTATTCACTAGGGATAACTGCAGATATCCCTGGAATGAGGCAAGTGATCCCTTAGACCACTAAATGCTGTTCTGCATTTGCGCAGGTAATGTTGATATGTCTCAGAGTGATCTACTGACAAGGGTATTGAAGGTGAAATGAGACATGTACCAAGCCCATTTCTCACAAATGTATTTCAGGACATCAAGAGATCACAGTGAGCCTCTTTAGGCACTTAATGAGAACATTGCTGCTGTTGAGGTAAGTGGGAATGTGGGCCCCATCCACAACAGACTATTTGATATTCAAATATATGGCTAAGAGGTGATAGTGTCCAAACATTCTTGGTCAGATCTTTGGTAATATACAGATGTGAGAAGATGTGACATTAACTCACGCAATGTGTTATATGTCCCTAACTAATATGAATCGTATGTGCCTTGTATATGGCATGATTAATTTGCCCTTGATAATGTTGACAAGATCATTTTTGCTGTGTGCTTTTGTGGAGATAATGTGCATTTCTTCTTAATGTCACTAAAAGATGTGAGTATTCAGTTATTTTGTCATATTGTCCTCTGGCTCACCATGGTGTATTTGCAGGTGTATTTGTATTGTATCCCTTCAAGGGAGGAAGACCTATCTTTCTACAGTTAACCTCGGAGTTCTGCATGTTTTCAGGTAATGTTGATGGGTCTCAATATGATATAGTGACCAGGACATTTGCATACCTGCAAGTATAATGAGACTTGTGCCAAGCATATGTCCCACAAATGTTTTTCAGGACATCCAAGAGATCACAGTGAGCATACTTAAGGCATTTAATGAGAGGCATTGCTGGTGTTGAGGAAAGTGGGGATGTGGGCCTACAGCACAACACAGACTGTCTGCTCTTCACACATAAGGTATGTGGTGGTGGTGTCCTAAACACTGCTGTAACCTTGATTTTGTTGCAGGTATTCAGGTAAGAAATGATGGTGTGCCTACCAGTTCTACACTCAGGTTTTCCTTTGTGAATTTAAAATTATTTTTATTCCTGTGAGTGTTATATGTTGGCATGTGTATAGGTGGTTATCATGTTTTCCCCCATCACAATATTCTTTACAGAATGTCTACATTTTTTCAGTCTGGAAATGATGATTTTCTGGTAAGTCTTGACCTTGGGCTTACTGCAAGTGTCCTGGTAAAGATGTTGTATCACAGTTATCGAGTAAATAATATTGCTTTGAGTTGCCCGGTAGGCATTTCAAAATATCTTCATAGGTTCTTGTCAAGACATCACAATGCCCAGTATTTCTCATGATTAAAGAGCTTTCCTGGGATGCTGGTAAGTGATGATATGGGAACAAATCATAGAATAGATCATTGAATCTTTGCAAAGCTTAATGAATGATGATGGTTTCCCTAACAAATATCATTACCATGTTATTTTAAGTTATCCAGGTAGGAAATGGTAGCCTTTACAAACTACATAAACCTATCATTTTTCTCTGTCTTTAAGTAATAATTTCCATTTAAAAATGAGTGTATTGTCATATTTTCATGATGTTTCCAACCACGGCAATAACCATGAAAATTTTGCAGGTGTCCCAAAAAGCAATGTTCTCAGCTTGACATTGGTCTTGACCTTGGATTACTACCAATATTCAGGTAGAATCAAAGTTGTCTTACTGAAGGACATGGATGAGGATTTCTTAATAGGTCAACTTCTGTCATGTAGACATATATCATGTGATTTGCAGATTCCTTTCTGAGACCAATAAAGCCAGCATTCCTGGTCTCCAAGCAAAGTGATGCTCTGTACCTTCATCACATCAGACCCTCTGATCGTCAGATACGTAGGTAAGTGAGGATGGGACCTCAGAACAGTGTTAGCCTGTTGTTTTACAAGGGTCCTGTTAAGTTTGTTCCACATATGCAAGTATGAGATTATTTTGTAGTGGGTCTTATTTATAGACATGCCAATAATGATGTTTTCAAAACCCAGTGTATCAATTTTTATTGTCTGTATTCTGATCAAATTTAATTTCACCCCAGCAATTTTAGTAATCTTGAGATGTTATTGTCTTCTTGTTTAAAAAGCATTCATTTTATACTCTCTTGATGATAGATTAGTGTGCAGATGTCAAAGTAATTCAGCCCATTGTTCATCCATGGGTGTCTTGTCAGTATTCCTTAAGGAGAAGATGGTTCTGTCGCTGGAGTTTTAATTTCAGATTACTAAAATTACACAGGTAACATTCTTTATTCTCAAATTATACAGCTGCCCAAGGGAATTTGCGGCATCCTGATGAATTAAGATTTATACTAAAGTGATGTTCCACAAAATGTTTTCAGGTTCATTTGAAGACATCTTGACAGCGCTATCAAAGGTACTCGTGAAATACATAGCAGGTGTCCAGGTAAGTATTGATGTGGGCCAACCCTCAGCCACAACTCCTGACCTACATTCATTTAGGTAATTGTTCATGCTGGAGCTAACGCTTTTTTTTTTTTTAAAGATTTATTTTTTACTTTTACATACAAGCTGGGGTACAGGCCAGAGGTGTGGGGTGGCGAGAGGGTTCACCAGAGACAGAGCGGGTAGCAGAACAGGCAGATCAGTGATACACTGCTGAGGGGAGCAGCGGGCGAGGCAGGAGAGGTCTGCCGCGCCATGTGGGATTCTCTCTGGCCGGGCGTCGAACTCGCGTCGCCGCTGCCGACAGCTCCACAGCGCAGCGCTTAACCGCTGCGCCACCAGGGAGGCCCCTAACGCTTTTATTAACATGTTTTTCTGGAAGTAACCTGTTCAGATCTTTGGTGGTACTATTGTTTTCAAGGATCACATTTACCTTTCATGAGAGTTAACTTTTACTTGATAATACTAACAAGCATGAGTTTTGCTGTGGTCTTAGATGGAAATAGTGTACATTTCTTCTTAATATCACTAAAAGATGTGAGTGTTCAGTTAGTTTGCCAAATTGTCCTGTTTGTTCACCACGGCATTTTTGCAGGTAACCCTTCAAGGGAGGAAGACATACCTTCCTATAGTTAACCTCTGAGTTCTGTACATTTCCAGGTAATGTTGATGAGTTTCAATATGATATAGTGACCAGGGCATTTGCATACCTGCAGGTATAATGAGATTTGTACCAAGCACATTTCCCACAGATGTTTTTCAGGACACCCAAGAGTTCACAGTGTGCCTATTTAAGGTACTGAATGAGAGGCATTGTTGGTGTTGAGGTAAGTGGGGACATGGTACTACAGCACAACATAGACTATCTGCTTTTCACATATGTGGTATGTGGTGATAGTGTCCTAAACACTTTTGTAACCTCAATTTTGTTGCAGGTATTCAAGTAAGAAATGATGGTGTCCTTACTGTTACATTTGAGTTTTTTCTTTGTGTATTTACAGGAAAATGTATTATTATACCTGTGAGTTTTTTATATTGGCAAGTGTATAGGGGTTTCTCATATGTTAACCCCATCTCAATATTCTTTGCAAAATAGCTACATTTGTTCAGTGTGGAAATGATTCTTTTCTGATAGTTTTGACCTTGCTTATGCAAGTGTCCTGGTAAAGATGTTATTTCTTAATGATGCAGTGAATATTGTTGCTTAGAGCTGTCCTAATAGACATTTCATAATATCTTTGTAGGTTCTTGTCAAGACATCACAATGGACCCAATATTGCTTATGAGTAAAAGGTTCTTCCTAGGGTGCATATAAGTAATGATGTGGTAATAAATCATAGAATAGATCATTGAATCTTTAAGTTTCTACCTGAGTTGTAATGTTTTCCCCAGTGGTTGTTGTTATCCTGTTTCTTTGAAGGTGGTCAGTAGGAATTGGGAACCTTTACCAAATCCACAAATCATGACATTTTTCTCTGTCTTTAAGATAAATTTGCTGTTTTTCCCTGGGTGTATTGTCATATTCAGGTAATTATCATTTTGTTTCCAACCATAAGTAACCATGGAAATTTTGCAGATGTTCCAAGCAGGAATGTTCTTACATTTGACAATGGTCTTGACCTTGGATTGCTACAAATATTCAGTCAGGTAGAATCAGTAATGTTGTAATGAAGGGCATGTATGAGGGCTTCTTAAAAGGTCAACTTCTGTCATTTATACATATATCATGTGATTTTCAGATTCCCTTCTGAAATCAACATGAACTTAGTGGTTGTTAGAGAGAACATTCTTCGTCTCCAAACTAAGTGACGCACTGCACCTTCATCACTACAGACCATCTGATCTTCAGATACATAGGTAAGTGAGAATTGTGACCTCAACCCAGTGTTAGTGTGTTGTTTGCAAGCGTCCTGATAAGTTTGTTTCTCATATGCAGGTATGAGATTATTTTAGAGATGGTCTAGGTTACATGCATATCAATAATGATGTTTTCAAGGCCCAATATATCAAATTTTGTTGTATGTATTCTGTTCAAATTTAATTTTACCCAAGCAATCTTTGTAAGCTTGCAATGGTATTTTATTCTTTAAGAAGTATTCATTTCATACACTCATGATGATAGATGAGTATTATGAGATCAGAGTAATTCATCCCATTGTTCTTCACATTTTTATCCATGGGACTCTCGTAGGTGTCCTTTCAGGAAAGGATGGTATCTCTGAAGAGTTTTAACCTCAGATTACTAAAACTGCATGGGTAACATTGCCAAGTCTCAAAATTATAGTTGCCCGAGGAAATTTGAGGTTTCCTGACGAATTAAGATTTATACTAAAGTGATGTTCCACAAAATTTTTTCAGCCTCATTTGAAGACATGTTGGCAATCCCATCAAAGGCACTCATGAAACACATAGCAGGTGTCCAGGTAAGTATTGAAGTGAACCAACACTCATCACAGATCAAGTCACTTTCCTACATGTAGGTAAGTGTTGATGCCGTAACTCACACTTCTAACAACATATTTCTTTGCAAGAAAGCTTTTCATATATTTGGTGGTACACAGATATGACATGATATGACTTTAACTCATGCAGATATTTTATATCTCCCTAATTCAAGAATCACATTTGCCCTATTCTTGTGATTTTAAGTTAATTTGTCCTTGATAACACAAACAAGCATGAATGTTTGCTTTGGACAGGTTTAGAGATAATTTACTTTTTCTGATATTTACTGACAGGTTCTGAGTGCTCATGTAGTTTATTATATTTGTTTGTCCCGTTTATTACCCATGGGACTATTGCAAGAATCACTTCAAGGATGGAACGCTGATCTTAGATCGTTAACCTCTCAGTTCTCAGTTGTGCAGGTATTTTTGATATGTCACCCAATGATACAGTAACATGAGAATTTGTACATGTGCACATATAATGAGACATGTACCTTTTCCCACTAATGTTTTTCAGAACATCCAAGAGATCACAATCAGCCAACTTAGGCACTTAATGAGAGACATTGCCTGTGATGAGGTAAGTGGGGATATGGGCCTAAGCCACAACACAAACTATCTGATCTTCATATATGTGGGTAAGTGGTGATGTTGTCTCAAGCACTTTTTGTTCAGACTTTTGGTAGTATGCAGGTATGAGAAGATATGACACTACTATTTGAAGTGTAATATATGTCCATAACTATTGTTTCAAAAGTCACATTAGCATTTTCAAGTTATGGTTAATTTGCCCTTGATAACACTGACAAGATCATTTTTGCTGTGTGCTTTTGTGGAGATAATGTACATTTCTTCTTAATGTCACTGAAAGATGTGAGTATTCAGTTAGTTTGTCATATTGTCCTGTTTGTTCACCACGGGACATTTGCAGATATCCCTTCAAGGGGGGAAGACATACCTTCCTACAGTTAACCTCTGAGTTCTGCAAATTTCCAGGTAAAGTTGATGGTTCTCAATATGATATAATGACAAGGGCATTTGCGTACCTGCAGCTGT
Organism: Scalopus aquaticus; assembly: GCA_004024925.1. NCBI lineage: Eukaryota > Metazoa > Chordata > Mammalia > Eulipotyphla > Talpidae > Scalopus > Scalopus aquaticus. The sequence continues at coordinate 33,621 of PVIJ01014209.1, read as the reverse complement.
AATGAGACTTGTACCAAGCACATTTCCCACAAATGTTTTTCAGGACATCCAAGCGATCACAGTGAGCATATTTAAGGTACTGAATGAGAGGCATTGCTGGTGTTGAGGTAAGTGGGGATGTGGGCCTACAGCACAATACGGACTGTCTGCTCTTCACACATAAGGTATGTGGTGGTGGTGTCCTAAACACTGCTGTAACCTTGATTTTGTTGCAGGTATTCAGGTAAGAAATGATGGTGTCCCCACCAATTCTATACTCAGGTTTTCCTTTGTGAATTTAGAATTTATTTTTATACCTGTTAGCATTGTATATTGGCAAGTGTATAGGAGTTTATCATGCTTTTTCCATCTCATTATTTTCTGCAAAATATCTGCATTCTTCAGTGTGTAAACGAAGCTTTTATGATAGGTCTTGACCTTGTCTACTGCAAGTGTCCTGGTGAAGATGTTATTTCATTATGACGAAGTGAATATCATTGCTTAGAGTTGTCCTGGTAGACATTTCATAATATCGTCATAGATTTTTGTCAAGACATCACAGTGGACCCATTGTTGCTCATAAGTAAAGGACCTTCCTGGGATGCAGGTAAGTAATGATGTGGGAGTAAATCATAAAATAGATCGTTGAATCTTCACAAAGCTTAGTGAGTGATAATGGTTCCCCTAACAAATGTTGTTATCATGTTGTTTATTCAGGTAGGAAACAGTAGCCTTTATAAAGTACAAAAACTTACCATTTTTCTCTGTCTTTAAGAAATAATTTCTGCTTATAAATGGGTCTATTGTCATATTTAGGTAGTTACCATGATGTTCCCAACCACAGCAATAACCATAGAAATTTTGCAGGTGTCCCAAAAAGGAATGTTCTCAGATTGACATTGGTCTTGACCTTGGATTACTGCAGATATTCAGGTAGAATCAGTACTGTAATAATGAAGGACATGTCTCAGGGCTTCTTAATAGGTCAACTTCTGTCATGTAGACATATATCATGTGATTTGCAGATTCCTTTCTGAGACTAATAAAGCTGGCATTCCTGGTCTCCAAGCAAAGTGATGCTCTGCCCTTCATCACGTCAGATCATCTGATATTCAGATAACTATGTAAGTGTGGTGGTGACCTCCACACAGCGTTAGCCTGTTGTTTTGCAAGGGTCCTGTTAAGTTTGTTCCATGTATGCAAGTATGAGATTATTTTATAGTGGGTCTTATTTACATACTTGTTAATAATGATGTTTTCAAGACCGAGTATATAAACTTCTATTTTACGTATTCTGTTCAAATTTAATTTTACCCAAACATCTTAGTAAGCTTGAGATGTTATTGTCTTTCTGTTTAGAAAGTGTTCATTTTATGCATCCATGATGGTAAATGACTATTCAGATTTCAATGTATCATCACATTTTCATCACATTTTTATCCATGGGACTCTTGTAGGTAGCCCTTGGAGAGGATGGAATCTCTTAGGAGTTTTAACTTAGATTTCTACAATACAGGAAACATTGATGAGTCTCAAAATTATACAATTGCCCAAGAGAATTTGTGGTATCCTGATGAAATAAAATTTATACTAATGTGACATTCCACAAAATATTTTCAGGTTCATTTGAAGACATACTGGCTATCCCACCCATGGTAATCACGAAATACATTGCAGGTAGAGGTAAGTATTGATTAGGCCAATACTCATCACAGATCAGGTGATCTTCCTACCTATAGGTAAGAATTGATACTGTAACTAACACCTTTAACGGCATGTTTCTTTGAAAGTAACCTGTTCAGATTTCTGGTGGTGCACAGGTTTGATTTTGATATGGTGTGACATTAACTCATGCAGGTATTTGTATCTGTCCAACTATTGTTTCAAGAATCATATTTGTCGTGATATTAACTTAGTCATTGATAATACTAACAATGAGGAGTTTTTGGGGGGGGGCTTGTTTTGAGATAAAGTACTTTTCTTATTAATTGTTTTTGCCAGTTTATGAGTCTTCATGTATTTTCTCATATTTATTAGTCCTGTTTATTAACCATGGGATTATTGAAGGATTCCCTTCAAGGGAGGAAAGCTTATCTTACACCATTATCCTCTAAGTTCTGCAATTGTGCAGGTAATGTTGATTTACCACAGTGATATACTGACAAGGGAATTTGTAAATGTGCAGGGGAGACATTTACCAAGCACATTTCCCACAAATGCTTTCAGGACATCCAAGAGATCAAGTGAGCCTACTTAGTAAGAAAATTTGCTGGTGTGAAGGTAAGTGGGTATGCAGGCCTAAACTACAACACAGACTGTCTGAACTTCATATATATGGGTAAGTAGTAATGGTGTCCCAAACACTTCTTGTTTGGACCTTTGGTAGTATGCAGATGTGATAAGATAGGACACGAACTCATGAAGTGTATTGTATCTCCCTAACTATTGTTTCCAAAAATCACATTTGCATTTTTCAAGGTATGGTTCATTTGCCCTTTATAATACTGACAAAAATGAGTGTTCTTTTGATATGTTCTTTTGTGGAGATAACGTATAATATTTTGAATGTCACTGAAAGATTGTGAGTAATGAGGAAGTTTGTCATATTATCCTATTTATTCACCATGAGATATTTGCAGGTATCCATTCAAGGGAAGAAGACATACCTTCTTACAGTTAACCTCTGAGTTCTACAAGTTTCCAGGTTATGTTGATGGGTTTCAGTATGATATAGTGACAAGAGTATTTGCATACTTGCAGGTATAATGAAACTAGTACCAAGCATATTACCATAAATGTTTTTCATAACATGCAGAGAGAAAACAATGAGCATATTTAAGGTACTGAGTGAGAGACATTGCTGGCATCAAGGTAAGTAGGGATGTGGGCCTACAGAAAAGTGCACACTATCTGCCCTTCACATATATGGTATGTGGTGATGGTGTCCAAAACACTGCTATAAGCTTGATTTTGTTGCAGATATTCAGGTAAGATATGAAGGTGTCCCTACCAATCCTACACTAAGGTTTTCCTTTGTGTATTTACAGGAAAATTTATTTTTATACCTGTGAGTGTTCATGTGTATAGGAGTTTATCATGCTTTATCTATCTCAATATTTTCTGCAGAATATCTACATTCTTCACTGTGTAAATGAAGCTTTTCTAATCGGTCTTGACCTTGCCTACTGCAAGTGTCCTGGTAGAGATGTTATTTCATACTGACAAAGTGAATATTGTTCCTTAGATTTGTCCTAATAGACATTTCATAATATTTTTGTAGGTTCTTGTCAAGACATCAGAGTGGACCCAGTATTGCTCATGAGTAAAGGACCTTCCTGGGATGCAGGTAAGCAATGTAGTGGAAATAAAACATAGACTAGATCGTTGAATTTTCAGATTTCTAAGTGAGTTATAATGTGTTCCCTAATGGTTGTTGTTATCATGTTCCTTTGAAGGTGGTCAGTAGGAAATGGTAGCCTTTACCAAATCCATAAACCATGTCATTTTTCTGTCTCTTTGTAAATGTGCTGTTTATTCCTAAGTGTATTGTCATCATGTTTACAACAAAATACATTAATCTATCATTTTTCTGTGCCTTTAAGAAATAATTTCTGTTTATCAATGGGTGTTTGTCATATTTAGGTAATTTCAATGATGATCCCAACCACAGCAATGAAAATTTTGCAGGTGTCCCAGAAGCACGTCATCCTATTTGACAATGGTCTTTACCTTGGATTACTGCAAATATTCAGGTACAATCAGAGTTGTTTTACTGAAGGGAGTGTCTGAGGGCTTCCTGAAAGGTCAACTTCTGTGATTTAGACATATATCATGTGGTTTTTCAGATTCCCTTCTGAAATCAATATATTAGTAGTTGGTAGAGAGAACATTCCAGGTCTCCAAGCTAATTGACACTCTGCACCTTCATCACATCAGATCACCTGATATTCAGATACATGGGTCAGTGAGGATGCATCCTCAGCACAATGTTAGCCTGTGGTTTTGCACGGTTCCAGATAAGATTGTTCCTGATGTGCAGGTATGAGTATATTTTAGAGAAGGTCTTATTTACACACATGTCAATAATGATGTTTTCAAGACCCAATGTATCAACTTTCATTGTATGTATTGTGTTCAAATTGATTTCAACCAAGCTATCTTAGTAAGCTTGAGATGTTATTGTCTTAGTGTTTAGAAAGTATTCATTTAATGTACCCATGCTGATAGATGAGAATGCAGATTTCAAAGAAACTCATCCCATTTTTCATAGCATTTTTATCCATGGGACTCTTACAGATATACCTTCAGGAGAAGATGGTATCTCTTAGGAGCTTTAACCTCAGATTACTATAATTACACAGTCACATTGATGAGTCTCAAAATTTTACACTTGCTCAAGGGAATTTGCAGCCTCCTGATGAAATAAGATTTATACTAAAGAGATGTTCACAAAATTATTTCCAGGCTTATTGAAGACTTCTTGGCAACACTATCAAAGGTACTTATGAAATACGTAACAGGTGCCCAGGTAAGTATTGATGCGGACCAACCCTCATCATAGATCAAGTGTCCTTCATAGATCAAGTGACCTTCCTACATATAGGTAAATTTTAATGTTGTAACTAACACATTTGTTGGCATGTTTCTTTGCAAGTAACCTGTTCAGATCTTTGGTGGTACAAGGTATGAGATGATGTGACATTACCACATGCAGATATTATATGTCTGCCTAACTATTGTGTCAAGAATCATGTTTGCCTTGTTTTTGTTTTTTAAGTTCATCTGTCATTGATAATATTAACCATGAGAAGTGTTTGCTATGGGCTTGTTTAGACATAATGTATGTTTCTTATGATTGTTTTTGCCAGGTTATGAGTGTTCGTGTAATTTGTTATATTTTTTTGTCCTGTTTATTAACCATGGGATTATTGCAGGATTCCTTTCAAGGAAGGAAGGTTTATCTTACACCATTAACCTCTAAGATCTGCAATTGTGCAGGTAATGTTGATTTAACACAGTGATACTGTGATATGAGATTTTGTAGATGTGCATGCATTATGCATATTTACCAAGCACATTTCCCACAAATATTTTTTAGAATTTCCAAGAGATCACAGTGAGCATACTTAACACTTAAAGAGAGACATTTCTGGTGTTGAGGTAAGGGGATGTGGACCTAATAACAACACAGACTATCTGCTCCTCACATATATGGAACATGGTGATGGTGTCCTAAACACTTCTGTAACCTTGATTTTATTGCAGATATTCAGGTAAGATATGAAGGTGTCCCTAACTAATCTACACTAAGGTTTTCCTTTGTGTATTTACAGGAAAATTTATCTTTACACCTGTGAATGTTCATGTGTATAGGAGTTTATCATGCTTTTTCTATCTCAATATTTTCGGCAAAATATCTACATTTCTTCAGTGTTTAAATGAAGCTTTTTTGATCGGTCTTGACCTTGCCTACTGTGAGTGTCCTGGTAAAGACATTATTTCATACTGACAAAGTGAATATTATTGCTTAGATTTGTCCTGGTTGACTTTTCATAATATCATCATAGATTATTGTCAAGACATCAGAGTGGACATAGTATTGCTCATGAGTAAAGGACCTTCCTGGGGTGCAGGTAAGTAATGTAGTGGGAATAAAGCAGATCGTTGAATTTTCAGATTCTAAGTGAGTTATAATGTCTTCCCTAATGGTTGTTGTTATTATGTTCCTTTGAAGGTGGTCAATAGAAAACGGTAACCTTTACCAAATCCATAAACCATGACATATTTCTGTCTTTATATAAATGTACTGTTTATCCCTGGTGTATTGTCATATTCAGGTAATTATCATGATGCTCACAGCCAGAGTAAGAACGATGGCTATTTTGCAGGTGTCCCAATAAGGAATGTTCTCATATTTGATAATGGTCTTGACCTTGGATTACTAGAAGTATTCAGGTAGAATCAGTGTTGTCTTACGCAAGGGGGTGTCTGAGGGCTTCTTAAAAGGTCAACTTCTGTCATTTAGACACATATCATGTGATTTCAGATTCATTTCTGAGACCAATTAAGACAACATTCCTGGTCTCCAAGCTAAATGAAGCTTTGCCCCTTCATCGTATCAGACCATCTGATCTTCAGATATGTTGTAGGTCAGTGAGCCTACTGTCCTTAGTACATTGTCCCTGTAATTTTTCAAGGGTTCTGATAAGTTTGTTCCTCATATGCAGGTATCAGATTGTTTTAAAGCAGGTTGTGGTTACATACATGCAATAATGATGGTTTCAACACCCGCTATATTAAAATTTATTGTATGTATGCTTTTTTTGTCTCTTTTTTAAATAATATATATTTTTATTGTTATTTATATCGTTTATATTTTGTATTCCCCTTGGGTAACCCACTACCAATTCACCCGTGATCCATCTCCGTGGTCCCTTGTGTCCTTTTCTACTCCATTTTGTGCCCTTACCCTGCCCCTCCCCCCACCCCCCAAGTGTCTCTCTCCTATTTGGTTTCCCTATAGTTCTGTTGTAAGTGAAACCATTCGATATTTTCCTCTCTGTTTCTGGCTTGTTTCGCTGAGTATGATCCCCTCTAATTCCATCCATGTCACTGCAAATTGCGTGTATTCTGTTCAAATTTAATATTACACCCAAGCAATGTTAGTAAGATCGGGATGCTATTGTCTTCTTGTTTGAAATTACTCATTTTATACACCCATGTGATAGATGAGTGCGCAGATGTCAAAGTAATTCATTCCATTTTTCTTGACATTTTTATCCATGGGACTCCTTTTTTATCCACGGGTATCCTTTCACTAGTGAATGGTATCTCTTAAGAGTTTTAACTTCAGATTACTACAATTGCATAGGAAACATTGCTGAGTCTCAAAATTACACAATCACAAAAGGAAATTTGCAGTATCCTGATGAAATAAGATTTATACTAAAGTGATGTTCCACAAAATATTTTCAGATTCATTTGAAGACATCTTGGCAAAGGTACTCATGACATCTATCAAAGGTACTCATGAAATACATAGCAGGTGCCCAGGTAAGTATTGATATGTGCCAACCCTCACCCTTGATCACATGACCTTCGTACATTCAGGTAAATGTTGATGTTGGAACTAACCCTTTTATTGGCATGTTCATTTGCAAGTAACCTGTTCAAAACCTGGTATAAGATGATGTACATTAACCCATGAATATATGTTATATCTTCCTAACCTTTATTTTCAAAAATTACATTTACCTCCTTCATGGCACAGTCTCTTCTCCTTTATAATACTAACAAGCATGCGTTTCTGCTGTGGTCTTTTGTAGAGATATTGTACTTTTCTTCTGATTGTCATTGACAGTTTGTGAGTGTTCATGTAGTTTGTCATATTGATTGGTACTGTTAATTAAATATGTGGTATTTGCAGGTATCCCTTCAAGGGAGTAAGATGTATCCTAGACTGCTAACCTCTGAGTTCTGCAAATGAGCAGGTAGTGTTGATGGGTCTCTGTGTCATATGGTAACAAGGTATTGCATGTATAATGAGACATATACCAAGCATATTTCCCACAAATGTTTTGCAGGACGTCAAATATATCACAGTGAGCCTGTTTAGGTACTTTTTGAGAACATTGCTGGTGGTGAGGTAAGTGGAGATGTGGGCCTGAACCACAACACAAATATCTGATTTCACATATATGGTATGTGGTATGGTGTCTTATACATTTCTGTATCCTTGATTTTGTTTCAGGTATTAAATAAGAAATGATGGTGTCCCTACCAATTTCTAGCCTGAGGTATTTTTTTTTGTTTATTTACAGTAAAGCTTATATTTATAACTGAGTGATAAATGTTGGCATGTGTACATGTGTTTATCATGTTTTTTCTCTCTGATATATTCTACACAATTTTTACTTTTCTGCAGTGAATTAATGACACTTTCTAATTGTTCATTATTTCTGATTGTTCCTGTCTTACTGCAAATGTTCTTGTAATGATGTTATTTCATAATGACGATGAGAACAATATTGTTTAGAGTTGTCCTGGTAGACATTTCATAATATATTTGTAGGTTCTTGTCAAGACACCACAGTGACCTAATATTGCCCATGACTATAGGATCTTCCCGGTATCCTAATAAGTAATGATATGGGATTAAATCATGGATTAGGTCATTGAACCGTCACATAAATTAGTGAGTTATGATGGTTTCCCTAGCAATTTTCTTACATGTTTCTTTGCAGTTATTCAGGTAGGAAATGGTGCTTATACAGATTTCATAAACTATGACATTTTTCTGTCTTTATGATGAATTTTCTCCATATCCTTGGATGTATGTCTTATCACGTAATTATCATGATGTTCCCAACCACAGCAGTAACCATGGAATTTTTGCAGGTGTCCCTAAAAGGAATGTTATCATATTTGAAAATGGTGTTGACCTTGGATTGCTACAAATATTCAGGTAGAATCAGTGCAGTCATAATGAAGGGAGTATCTTGGGGCTTCTGGTAAGTCAATCTGGCATTTAGACGTATCTCATGTGATTTTCAGGTCCTTATCTAAGACCAATGTAAATGTAATTGTTATTAAATGATATCATTTATGGTACCCAACAAAATGACACCAGCACCTATATCACATCAAACCATCTGATCTTCAGGTACATAGGGAATTGAGGATGGTGTCCTTAGCACAGTTTTTTTTTGCAAGTTTTCATGGTTAGTTCTTTCCTCATAATATGTATGAGATTATTTTACTGGGGGTCTTATTTACATACATGTCAATAGTGATGTTTTCAAGACCAAAGAAATCAAATTTTATTGTATGTATTCTGCTCAAAGTTAGTTTCACCTGAGCAATCTTTTAAAGCTTGTGCTAGTATTTTATTCTTGTTTAGAAAGTATTCATTTTACATACATGATAATAGATGAGTATTCAGAGATCAAAGTAATTCATCCCACTATTCATCACATTTTTATCCATGGGACTCTTGTAGTAGGTATCCTTTCAGGAGAGGGTGGAATCTCTAAGGCATTTAAACCTTAAATTTCTGCAGTCATACAGGTAACATTGCTGAGTCTCAAAATTATACAGTGGCCCGATGAAATTTGCAGATAGCCTGAGATTTGAGATTTATACTAATGTGATGTTCCACAAAATTTCTCAGGTTCATTTGAAGATTTGGAGACCTATCAAAGTTACTCTTGAATTACATAGCAGGTATCTGGGTAAGTTTTGATGTGAGCTGACACCCATCACAAATCACGTGACCTTTATACATGTAAGTAAGTTTTTGATGCTTTAATACTTCATACATGTAGTTAAGTGTTGATGTCATGTTTGTTTGCAAGTAACCTGTTCAGATGTTAGGTGGTACACAGGTATGCAATGATGTGACATTAACTCATAAAGATATTTTATATTTCCTAAGTATTTCTAAGAATCACATTTGCCTAATTTTTCATGATTTTAAATTAATTTGTCAATGATTATACTAATATGCATGAGTTTTTGCTTTGTAATCCTTTAGAAATAATGTACTTTTCTTCCAATTATCATTGACAGGTTGTGAGTTTTCATACAGTTCGTCATACTTACTAATCCTGTTTATTAACCATAGATTAATTGCAGGTATCCAATCAAGGGTGGAAGGCCTATCTTAGACTGTTGACCTGTAAGGTCTGCAATTGTGCAGGTAATGTTGATGTTCCCCACAGTGATAGAGTGACAAGGGAATTTATAGACTGCTGGTGTAATGAGACATGTACCAAGCATATTTCCCACAAATATTTTTCAGGACATCCAAGAGATCAGAGTGAGCATATTTAAGGTACTTAAAGAAAGACATTGCTGGTATTGAGGCAAGTGGGGATGTGGGCCAAAAGCACAACACACCCTATCTGCTCTTCACATATATGGTATGAGGTGATGGTGTCCTAAACAATTCTGTAAACTTGATTTGGTTGCAGATATTCAGGTAAGAAATGATGGCGTCCCTACCAATTCTACACTGAGGTTTTCCTTTGAGAATTTAAAGGAAAGTCTGATTTTACAGCTGTGAGTTTTATGTAGTGGTATGTGTATAGGAGTTTATCATGTTTTTCCCCATCTCAATATTTTCTGTACAGTGTCTGTATTTCTTCAGTGTGGAAATGGATATTTTTCTGATAGGTCCTGACTTTGCTTACTGCCAGTGTCCTGGTAAGGATGTTATTTCATAATGACAAAGTGAATATTATTGCTTAGATTTGTCCTAGTAGACATTTCATAATACTTCGTAGGTTCTTGTCAAGTATCACAATGGACCCAATGTTGGGCATGACTAAAAGGCCTTCCTGAGATGCAGGTAAGTAATGATCTGGGAATAAATCGTAGAATAGATCATGGAATCTTCAAAGATCAAAATGAGATATTATCTTTTCCCTAACAGTTGTTGTGATCATCTTTCCTTGAAGCTGTTCACATAGGAAATAGTAGCCTTTACCAATTCTGTGAAACATGAAATTTTTCTGTCTTTATATAAATTTGCTTTTATCCCTGGATGTGTTGTCATGTTCATGTGATTATCATGATGTTCCAAACCACAGCAGTAAACCTGGATATTCTGCAGGTGTCCCCAAAAGAATTGTTCTCATATTTGACAGTGGTCTTGACCTTGGATACAACAAATATTCAGGTAGAGTCACTACTGTTATAATGAAGGACATGTCTGAGGGCTTCTTAAATGGTCCAGTTCTATCATTTAGATGTATGTCATGTGATTTTCAGAACCCTTTTGGAAATCAATGTGAATGTAGTGGTTGCTAAAGAAAATACTTCTGCTATCCGAGCTAAGTGACACTCTGCACCTTCATCATATCAGATCATCTCATCTTCTGATACCTAGGTGAGTGATAATGGTGTCCTCAGTAGTGTTTGCCCATTGATGTGCAAGGGTTCTATTAAGTTCATTCCTCATGTGCAGGTGTAAGTTTATTTTAGAGAGCTTCTAAATTAAATTCCTATCAGTAATGATATTTTCAAGGACCAATATATCAAATTTTATTGCATATATTCTGTTCATATTTAATTTCCCCCAAGCAATCTTTGTAAGCTTGAGATGTTATTGACTTCTTGTTTAGAAAGTATTTATTTTATACACTCATGATGATAGATGAGCGTGCATATGTCAAAGTAATTCATTCCATTGTTCATCACATTTTTTCTTCTTTTTTTTTTAAAGATTTATTTATTTATACATACAAGCTGGGGTACAGACCAGAGGTGTGGGGCGGCGAGAGGGTTCACCAGAGACAGAGCGGGGAGCAGAACAGGCAGATCAGAAATACACTGCTGAGGGGAGCAGTGGGCGAGGCAGGAGAGGTCTGCTGCACCATGTGGGATTCTCCCTAGCCGGGCATCGAACTCACATCGCAGCTGCCGACAGCTCCACAGTGCAGCACTTAACCGCTGCGCCACCAGGGAGGCCCTGTTCATCACATTTTTATCCATGGTACTCTTGTAGGTATTCCTTCAGTAGAGGATGGAATCTCTTAGGAGTTTTAACCTTAGATTGCTACAGTTACACAAGTAACATTGCTTAGTCTCGAAATTTTATTGTTGCCCAATGAAATTTGCCGTATCCTGATGAAATAAGATTTATACTAAAGTGACGTTCCACAAAATGTTTTCAGGTTCATCCAAGACTTCTTGGCATCCCCATCAAAGGTACTCATGAAATACATAGCAGGTGTCCAGGTAAGTACTGATATGGACCAACCCTCACCCCTGATCACATGACCTTTGTATATTTTGGTAAGTGTTGATGTTGGATATAACACCTTTATTGTCATGTTTGTTTGAAAGTAACCTGCTCAAATCCGTGTGTACACAGATATGAGAGATGTACATTAACTCTTGAAGATATGCTACATCTCCCTAACTATTGTTTTCAAGGATCATATTTACCTTTCATGATACAGTTAACTTGTCCTTGATAATACTAACAAGCATGCATTTTTGCTGTGGTCTTGTGTAGAGATAATATAATTTTCATCTGGCTGTCTTTGACAAGTTGTGAGTGCTAATTTAGTTTGTCTTATGTATTTTCCTGTTAATTAACCATGGGATATTTGCATGTATCCCTTCAAGAGAGAAAGACATATCTTAGACCTGTTAACCGCTGAGTTCAACAAAAATGCAGGTAATGTTGATATATCCCAGTGATATATATTGAAAAGTGTATGCAGGTATAATGAGATATTGACCAAGCACATTTCCCAAAAATGTATTTCAGGCCATCCAAGAGATCACACTGAGCCTATTTTAGGCACTTAATGAGAACATTGCTAGTGTTGAGGTAAGTGGGAATGTGGGCCTGAAGCACAACGTAGACTATCTAATCTGCAAATATGTGGCTAAGAGGTGATGGTGTACAAACATTCCTGGTCAGATCTTTATCAGTATATAGGTGCGAGAAGATGTAACATTAATTCATTGCAATATGCTACATGTCCCTAACTAATATGAATCACATGTACCTTATTTATGGTATAATTTGCCTATGATAATACTGTCAAGATCAGTTTTGCTGTGTGCTTTTGTGGAGATAATGTACATTTCTTCTTAATGTCACTGAAATATGTGAGTGTTCAGTTAGTCATATTGTCCTGTTTGTTCACCACGGGATATTTGCAGGTATCCCTTCAAGGGAGGAAGACATATCTTCCTGCAGTTAACCTCTGAGTTCGCATGTTTCCAGGTAATGTTGATGGGTCTCAATATGATATAGTAACAAGGGTATTTGCATACCTGCAGGTATAATGAGACTTGTGCCAAGCACATGTCCCACAAATGTTTTTCAGAACATGTGGAGAGATCACAGTGCGCATATTTAAGGTACTGAATGAGAGACATTGCTGGTGTTGAGGTAAGGGGGGGTGTGGGCCTACAGCACAACACAGACTATCTGCTCTTCACACATATGGTATGTGGTAATGCTGTTAAACACTTCTGTAACCTTGATTTTGCTGCAGGTATTCAGGTAAGAAATGAAAGTACACATAAAAGTTCTGCCTTGAGGTTTTCCTTTGCATATTTACAGGAAAATTTGTTTTTATATGTTGAGCTTTCTATATTAGCATGTATATAGGTGTTTTATCATGTTTTTCCCCATCTCAATATTTTGTATACTATGTAAATACATTTCTTCAGTTTAGAAATGATACTTTTCTGATAGGTCTTGACCTGGCTTTCTGCAAATGTCCTGGTAAAGACCTATTAAGAATCCCTTAATATTATTAATGAATGAATATTATTGCTGAGAGTTGTCCTGGAAGACATTTCATAGGTACTTGTCATGACGTCACAGTGAACCCAGTATTGCTTATATGAGATGTCGGTGAGTAATGATGTGGGAATAAATCATAGAATAGATCACTGAATATCTTATATATCTTATATCTTCAAATATCTTAGTATGTATGATGATTTCCCTAACAAACATGTTATCTTATTCTTTTAAGTTATTCAGTAGGAAGCAGTAGCCTTTACAAAATACATAACCTATCATTTATCTCTGTCTTCAAGAAATAATTTCTGTTTAAATGAGTGTGTTGTCATATTTAGGTAATTATCATGATGTCCCCAACCACAGCAATAACCATGAAATTTTGCAGGTATTCCAAAAAGGAATGTTCTCATATTTGACAATGGTCTTGACTGTGGATTACTACAAATATTCAGGTAAAATCGTTACTGTCATATGGAAGGGCATGACTGAGGGCTTCTTAATAGGTCAATTTTTGTCATGTAGACATATATCAAGTGATTTTCAAATTTCCTTCTGAAGTCAATATGAACTTAATGGTTGTTAAGGAAAACATTTCCGGTATCCAAGCTAAGTGTCGCTCTGCACCTTCATCACATCAGACCATCTGATCTTCACATATTTAAATGTTAGGATGTTGTCTTCAGCACAGTGTTAGCCTGTAGTTTTGCAAGGGTCCTGATAAGTTCGTTCCTCTTGCAGGTATGAGATTATTTTAGAGAGGGTCTTAGATACATGCATGTCAATGATGTTTTAAAACCCAGTATATCAACTTTTATTGTATGTATTTTGTTCAAATTTAATTTTACCTAACCAATGTTAGTAAGCTTGAGATGTTATTGTCTTCTTGTTTAGAAAGTATTCATTTTATGCACCCATGGTGATAGATGAGTGTGCAGATGTCATGGTAATTCATCCAATTGTTCTTCACGTTTTTATCCACGGGACTCTTGTAGGTATCCTTTCAGGAAAGGATGGTATCTCTGAAGAGTTTTAGCCTTAGATTACTACAACTACACAGGTAACATTGCCAATTATCAAAATTATGCAGTTGCCGAAGGAAATTTGAGGTTTCCTGATGAATTAAGATTTATACTAAAAGGATGTTCCACAAATTTTTTTCAGGTTCATTTGAAGACATATTGGCAACCCTATCAAAGTTACTCATGAAACAAATAGCAGGTGTCCAGGTAAGTATTGATGTGGGCCAACCCTCATCCCTGATCACATGACCTTCATACATTCAGGTAAGTGTTTATGTTGGAACTAACATCTTTATTGGCATGTTTCTTTCCATGTAACCTGTTCATATCTTTGGTGGTACACAGGTTTGAGGTGATGTACATTAACTCATGATGATATGCTCTAGCTCCCTAACTATTGTTTTCAAAAATCACATTCACCTTGTTCATGGCATATTTAATTTGTCCTTCCTAATACTAACAAGCATGAGTTTCACTGTTGTCTTTTGTAGAGATAATACTTTTCTTCTGTACTTTTCTTCTGTTCGTCATTGACAGGTTGTAAATGTTCCTGTAGTTTGTCTGTTTATTTCTCCTGTCAAATAACCATGGGGTATTTGCAGGTATCCCTATCAGGGAGGAAGGCATGTCTTAGACCACTAACCTCTGAGTTCTTCAAATGAGCGGGTAATGTTGATGATTCTTTATGTGTTGATAAAGGTATTGCATATGTAATGAGACGCGTACCAGGCACATTTCCCACAGTTGTTTTTCAGGACGTCCACGATATCACAGTGAGCCTGTTAAGTAACTTTTTAGAACATTCTGGTGTTCAGGTAAGTGGATATGTGGGCCTGAACCACAGCACAGACTTTCTGATCTACATAGATGGTATTAGGCATTGGTGCCCTAAACACTTCTGTGTCCTTGATTTTGTTTCGGTATTCAGGTAAGAAATGATGGTGTCCCTACCAATTTCTAGACTCAGGGTTTTTTTGTGTGTATTTAAAGTAATACTTATTTTTATAAATGTGAGTGATAAAGGTTGGCATGTGAACAAGTGTTTATCATGTTTTTCTACCTGAATATATTCTACACGATGTCTCCTTTTCTGCATTGAATAATTGATGCTTTTCTGATTGGTCTTGACCTCTTCTTCCTGCAAGTGGTCTGGTAATGGTGTTATTTTATTATGACCTGTGGAAAATATTGTTTAGAGTTGTCCTGGTAGACATTTCATAGGTTCTTGTCAAGACATCACAATGAACCTAAGATTGCTCATAACTATAGGGTCTTCCTGGTATCCTAGTAAGTAATGATTTGGGAATAAATCCTAGAATAGATCATTGAAACTTCACATAACTTAGTGATTTATGATGGTTTCCCCAGCAATTGTTCTCCCTTGTGTTTCTTTGGAGCTATTCAGGTTAGATATGGTAGCCTATACAAATTTCATAAACTATGATATTTTTCTGTCTTTATGATGAATTTGGTCTTTATTCTTGGGTGTATTGTCATATGCAGATAATTATGATGTTTCCAACCACAACAGTAACCATGGAAATATTGCAGGTGTCCCTTAAAGGAATGTTCTCATATTTGACAACAGTCTTGACATTGGATTACTACAAATATTCAGGTAGAGTCAGGGCAGTCATAACGAAGGGAGTGTCTGGGGGCCTCTTACTAAGTCAACTTCCGTCATTTAGACATATATCATGTGGTTTTTCAAGTTCTTTTCTAAGACCAGTATATAATTGTTAAATGAGAATATTTCTGGTATCCAGGATAAGTGACGTTCTGCACATACATCACACCAAACCATCTGATCTTGAGATACCTAGGTAAGTGAGGATAGTATCTTTAGCATAGTTTTTTTTTTTTTTGCAATTTTCCTGTTAATTTCTTTCCTCATATGCATGTATGAGATTAATTTACTGAAGATCTTATTTACAGACACGTCAATAGTGATGTTTTCAAGACCCGGTATATCAACTTTTATTGTGTGTATTCTGTTCAAATTTAATTTCACCCAAGGCAATCTTTGTGACCTTATATTTTTTTATTGTTTAGAAAGTATTCATTTTATATACTCATGGTGATAGATGAGTATTCAGAGATCAAAGTAATTCATCCCATTGTTCATCACATTTTTATCCATGGGACTCTTGTAGGTATCCCTTCAGGAGACAATGGAATCTCTTAGGAGTTTTAACCTTAGATTTCTACAGTTACACAGGTAACATTGCTGAGTCTCAAAATTATACAGTTGCCCAAGGGAATTTGCAGATATCTTGATGATTTAAGATTTGAACTAATGTGATGTTCCACAATTTTTTTCAGGTTCATTTGAAGACAACTTGGCAATCCTATTAAAGGTGTTCATGAAATACATAGCAGGTATCAAGGGAAGTTTTGATGTGGGCCAACCCTCATCATAGATCACATGACCTTCCTACATATGGGTAAATGTTGTTGCTATAACTGACATCTTTATTGCCATATTTGTTTGCAAGTAACCTGTTGAGATATCTTAGGTGGTACATATGTTTTTCAGGACACCCTAGAGATCACAGTAAGAGTACTTAGGCACTTTTTGAGAGTCATTGCTGTTGAGGTTAGTGGGGATGTGAGTCTAAACCACAACATAGACTATCTGATCTTCATATTTGTGGGTATGTCATTGGTGATGGTCATCCGAGCAGTTCTGTAACCTAGATTTTTATTGCAGGTATGCAGGTAAGAAGTTTTGGGTCCCTCCCAATTCAAGAAACAGTGTTTCCTTTTTTTGTATTAGAGGAAGACATGTTCTTAACCACATGGTGTTAAGGGTTTCTGTGTATAGTTATTAATCATGTTTTTCTCCGTTTAGTAGGTTGCTATATGTGCCAGTGAAGATGTGATGCCCTTGTGACATCATTTTTTTCTTGGATTGCTGCAACTCTCCTGGTAAAGATACTGTTTCATAATGATCAAGAGAACAACTATACATACATGCACATACATGCATGTGTGTATGTATGTATGCATGTATGTATACATGTGCATATATATTTCCTGGTACAAATATTTTTCCTTTAGCATGTGTTCAATAACATCTCTTTCCTGTTTCTTTCAAGGGATCACAATGTACATAACATTGCTCATTAAGGGATCTTTGCTAGTATCCAGATAAGTGATATTTGAATGTTAACCAAAGCACAGTCCATCTGATCTCCTGATATATAAGTAAGTGATGACAATGTCCCTGGCACTTGTATTAACATGGTTTTCTTGCAAGCACTCGGGTAAGAAAAATAGATTCCTTGCCAGTTCCAAAAAATGGGAGTTTTCGTTTTTTATATTTTAGAGAGAAATTTTGTTTATCCTGAGACTGTTGAGTATCTTTACATATCCAATTAATTATCGTTCCTCATCACAGCTTTGACCATGGAAGATTTGGAGGTATTTTGTTACAAAATATTTTCTAACCTGACAGTGGTCCTGACATGAAATACGGCAAATATTTAGGCAGATTTTATGATCTTGTAATGACGAAGGCTGTTGGCAGGTGTCCTAGTGTAGAATAAGTTGTATCATTTTACATATCATTTTACATATCATGTGAATATGTTTCCTAGATATATGTCCAGAGATGGTGGTGAACCTAACAATGACTGTTAACTGGAAACGCCCCTGGTACCCAGGTAAGTGATGTGGGCACCCTTACCACACCACAGACCCTCCAATCTTCGTATACTTAGATAAGTGATATTTGTTTTTCTATACTTGTTTTACCATGTGACTTTTGGTATATTTTCAGGTAGGAAATGAATGTATTTTAATAATGCTATAAACAATATTACCCCATGGATTTATGTTTTAGAAAAAAATGCATGTTTCTGTGATTGTTGATCAGTGTGCATTATCCATGCAATCATCTTGGAACTGTGAGTCACAGCAGCTAGCGGGTTTTGTTTTTGTCTTTGTTTTTTTCATTTTTTTGACAGGCAAGCATTCAAAGATGAAGACAAAAATGATGTCAGATTTGGAGTACTGCAAGCTTCCAGCAGATTTGGTGAGTCCTGCAGTGATGGTTTTGAGTAGGCTATTTTCAGGATCCAGGTAATAAAGTTATGTCTATAGACACATTTGTTACAATATATTTTTTAGGTTACTCTGAAGAAATCTTGGTAAACCTCATATGATCATTAGAGGAATTTTTGTTCATATCCAGGTAAGTGATGATGTGGGCCTTTGCAAGCTACCCACCATTTGAAATTCAGATAGCTTTGTAAGTATGAATACTGTTCCTAATGTTTGTCTTACCCTGTTTTTTGTCAAGTATTCATGTAAGAAATACTTTTCCAACCCATGTTGGTTATCATTAGCCCTTATTATTTTAGAGTTTAGATTTTATGCTTATATAATCTTAATTGTAACTGATGGATTATGTAGGTGTCTAAGCTGTCACTTTGCTTAGCACCTCTTTATTAATTATGGCTTTTTCAGTTATCAAGATTTATCAAGATTTTGTTTTTAACTAGGTGTTGATCTTGAACTTCTGCAAATGTCTGGGTAGAGTTGAAGGATTCTATAGATTTGATGAGATTTTGAAGTTGTTAAGTTAGTACATTTATTCCTGACACTTAAGGTAGTACATTTATTCTTGTGAACTTTTACTAGAGTGAATTAAGAGACAGTGGTGGCCTTAACACTATGATTAAGCATTTCATCTCTTAACTGAATACCAGCAAAATTCCTAAATTAAATTCTATTGTTCAATCTTATATCTTGATTGATAGTTTTGCAGATATCCACTCAAGAATATAGTGTCTCTCATCAATCTCTTGATCCTGCATTGTTTCAGGTATCTGGATAGAGCTTATGGCTCTCTTTAAGTTTATAGTGCTCTTAGGATCTTCAGGTATCTAGATTGTAGATTTGTCCATAAAAACTGTTGTCCTTTTGGGTTTTGTAGATTCCAGTTAAGAGATTTTTGAGAACCTCCATATGGTATTAAAGGTGGATTTTTTCTTGTATCCAGCCAAAGATAATGAGGTTTGTACTAAAGTTAGAGCTCATGAGATTTTATAGGTAGCCAGGTAATCAATGATGCTATTCTTAAGCCATCATACTGACAATGTTTATTTGCAAGTACCCTTTTAAGTTGTGTCAAGTAACCACTGTAGTGATTTGGGGAATTTATCAGCTATCCTATCACACACTGAAGGTTGTCTATAAAATATTTTCCTTGGAAATTTGCAGGTATACATGGAAGTGCTGATGGTGTCCTAATCAAGATAATAGCAAAGGGATTTTATAATTAACCAGGTAAGCAATGACATGCCTCTACAGTGATGTTGATCCTGGGCTTTTGTAGATACTCAGGTAAGAGATGGCAGTTACCTAATTACGTTAGTAACTTTGGTGGTAGAGGGTTTGCTGGTATGCAGACAGAGATGATTTTGTCTCTACAGTGTTGATTTTGAATTTTGCATGTATCCAGGTAAGCATTGATTTGTCCTTTACCATGCTAGTGGCCTTGGAATATTTTAGTTATCCTGGTAAAGAGTGATGTGTCTTTAACCATGCTAGTTACCATGGGATTTTTAAGGTATTCAGGTAATCATGTATTTACAACTGTGATATTTAACCTCAAATTTCTTAGGTATTCTTGGAGGAGATGATGGTGTTCCTAACATCACAAATGAACATAGAATTTTGCAAACACCCAGTCGAGAGCTGACAGCATCTCTATCAACATTGATGTCTACATGAATGAAAGAAAAATGGAACACATTTTCTTAGCTAGCTACATATTTTATTAAAAGAATTTCAACATTCAATGCATATTAATATTACACATGATCATATTTTCTTGTGCCCATTTCTTTATTTATTCAACTTCTTCATAATAACATTTGCACCATGAATCTTAGGGCCACATTTATGAAATAGTCTCATATCTGGGAGCCATCAATATATGACAGACTTTATCTAAAAAATAGTTATTCTTAAAGAAAATGAAGCTACATACCCAAATCCTAGTTAAGGAGTTAGGAGGAAGGAACCAAGGAAGAATATTTTTGTACATATTGTGCTAAAAAATTATACTGTCACCCTGCTGATATGAATCAATTTATATAGAATAAAAATTTGAATTCAGATATTTTATATATATATATATGTATATATGTGTGTGTGCGTGTATGTATATATATGAGATGGTATTCTCTGTCTCTCTCTCTTGAAGAGAGGCATCCTATTTCTCTGCCCTAACACAATAAGAAAATTAATAAGAAGGCAACTTAATAGAAAAGGAGCTATTCCTTATCTCAGTTATCTTGTTTGAATTTTTATGGATAGATTGTAGAATACCAACTTTCTCCTGAGAGATTTATTGATGTAAGAATCCAGTAAAATAGCATTTCTTCTTTCTTTCATTGCACCAAGAAAAAGCTGAGATTGAATTTAACCGATCTTTCTGAGGAATTTTGATGTGATTGCTCATGTACTTTGACATTTATCACACCTACTTTGTCCTGGAAACTCTTTTTCCATAGCCTTTCCTCCTCAGAGGTGGAGATTTTCCTTGTTTTATGGAGTAATAGTAATTTCTTATGTCCTTTACTTACCAGCCAATGATGTTGAAATATGCATTAGTTAGCATTTCTCTCAATGCAAGCCAATTTGCACAATACATTTTTGGCTTATTACTGATAGTATCTACTATTCCCCAATAATTATGCAGATTATGCCCTATTTTTATGTAACTTTGGTCATTTTAGTAGAGTTTATTGAAGGAGATAGTGACTGAAGTTTAGATTTCCTGAAAGCAGACCTGAGATAAGGATTTAGGTACAAATTTGTTTATTTGGGAAGTGATCTAAGAAGACTATGAGAAAGTGAGTAACTGTAGGAAGTCAATAAAATTTGTGTTCAGTTCCTATTGCTGCTATAATAAATTTCTGAATCAGAATTTTACTATGGGTCTGGATGTCAGACGTCTGAAATGGGCCTCCCTGGTCTAAAATCAAGGTGCAGGCCAGGCATTGCTCTCTTCTGGAGGCTCTAGGGTAGAGTTTGCTTTCTGCTATTTCCAGTTTCTAATGGCCATTTCTATTCCTTGATTTGTGGCTCCCTTCCATCTTCAGAGCCAGCTGTGACTGCTAAATCCTTTTCACATCAAATCACTCTGACACAGATACCTTTTCGCCTCCCACTTTCACTTTTAAGGAACCTGGCAATAACATTAGGTCCACCTGGATAATCCAGGATAATTTGTCTATCTTCATGCCAGTTGATTAGCAACTTAATTTTATGTACAACATTAGTCCCCCTTCATCATATGTATAAACTAGAGTTCAGGAAATAGAAGGTGGACATATTTAGAGAACTATCATTCTGCCAATGATAGGTATAGTAATTCTCCAGTTATAACAGTGGATAATTGAAATAATAGATGTGGAATATACTTGTGACCCAAAATCAGCAGGAGTAAATTTTAGGAAATATAGTTAAACTTACTCAAATTGACACATTCCAAAACTACCACAGTCAATTCTTGTAAATTTTGAGCTTAAGTACATAACCTCGAACCACACTAAATCTTGGAGTAAAGACTCTTGCATAAAACTGAAAAACACTACTCCTTTGTCCAGAAGAGGATAAGAGTTTCCTTTTGTGTTGTTGGGTGGTATTTGTTCTCCTTGTTCACCCACACTTCTTAGTTGTGTATTATAATTTCAATATGATATAAAGCTAACAATGATTAACAGCTCATGACAGATAATATGGGAATGGCATTTTAAACCCTTGACTGGGGTTTATGAATATTGGCCAAGAGAAAAACAGCATTGTATATTGGAGGCTGATTTACAGCATATGCAGCCTCCTGGAGAACTTTGCTCAACACTGCAAAATATTGCCACCTAATTGGTGCAGTAACTGAGTCTTTTTTTAAGATTTATTTAGTGTGCAAGATCTGGGGTGTATGCTAGAGGTGTGGGGGTTGAGGGGATTCACCAGAGATAGAGTGGGGAGCAAAACAGGTGGATTTATTGAAATATACTGCTAAGGGGAGCAGTGGGCAAGACGGTAGAGGTCTGCTGTGCCATAAGTGTGTTAGCTCCATGGCTGGGGATCAAACTCAGGCCAACTCAAGCCATAGTAGTGATAGTTTTGAGACTAAACCCCTAGGCCACCAGGGAGGCCCTGATAACTGAGTCTTTTAAAGGGCATTCCATCTTCTATCAAGTCAGTTCCTACAGGATGATAGAAAAATCAGTAAGACCCGCGAATTCCATGAACAAAGACACATTACTGTCCTTCATATGTAATGAAGTGAATTTCTTGATCAGAAGCAATACTATGGGGAATACCGTGATGGTGAATAAGGTAGTCTATAAATATATGGATGATAGTTTAGATAGAAGCATTTTGTGCAGAGAAGAAAAATCCATATCCAAAGGAGTATCTATTTCAGTAAATAAAACATTGCCCCTTCTATGTTAGAAATGGCCACCAAGGGGCCTCCCTGGTGGTGCAACAGGTTAAGTCTCAGCACTATGAAGCTATCTGCAGCCACTGCATGGAGCCACTGCATGCAGCCACATGTTCGATCCCTGGCCAGGGAGCTTCCCACATGACACAGCAGACCTCTCCTGCCTCACCCACTGCTCCCCTCAGCAGTGTGTTTCCATCGATCTGCCTGTTCTGCTCCCTACTCTGTCTGGTGAATCCTCTCACCACCCCCACACCTCTGGCCTACACCCCAGTTCTTGTATGCATGAATAAACAAATCTTAAAAAAAAGAAATGGCCACCAAGTACCTGACTGATCATTCTGGGTAATGGTGCCATTTTGAAGACATAGTGATTTTCACCACAGGTAGGCTGGGCACTTGGCTACAGACATATCTTTGAAGGAATTCCATGTTGCTGAACCCATATATAACCTCCACCCTGCTACTGTGACCACTTTGTTCATGAGCCATTGGGCCATCACTGGAATCACTAAGGAAGCTAAAAATATTGTAGCTTAATATAGTTGATGAAAATACTCTTCCGAGGACAAGTCAGTGTACTGTAAATCATTGTATCATTTAGAAAGCACATTGAATGTTCATGTAAAAAGTACATTAAAAGTGACTTAAAAGAACTACATGTTTCTCTTTCATAAATGTGGTCTATACTATTCAATGAAGGATTCATAATTATCAGGGATATAGTATCCTCCTCTGTTTTGTATGATATTCTTAGCAAATGGCTTTTATTCTCAAAGTTGACTTATGATCCAAGATAGTAGCTAGAACTCTTAACAGTTTCATCCAATTCAAAGTTAAAAAAAGAAGTACAAAGTAAACATTAACCAGTTGTCTATTTCCCCTTGTAGGTGCATTCCTAAAATTCCCTCCCAACAACAATTCCATCTATATCTCAGGCCTACTTCCCTGTCCAAACCTAGCATCACCAAAGGCTGGAAAATAAATTTTTTGGCAAGGTCTATTATCTCTCTAAGTAAAATCGGGTATTTTTAAGTAAGGCAGTAAGACAGATAGGTATTATCGACCAGCAATGTGACACAGTACAGCCAGCTTATTTTCCATACATGATCCTCCATTTGAAATGATGTGTGGTTCTAAGAATGTATGCTTTTATTACTATGACAGAATTAGAGGGAATAAAACTGTCCAGTGTTTCTATTGAGAACCTAAATCCATTAACAAGACCTCTAAGATTTTATTTGTTCATATTTTACCAAATGAAAAGATAGCAAGTAGTGAGGATTTTTTTTTAAGTTTCATTATGGCATTTTTGTCTTAAAAAGTGTGTGTGTGTGTGTGTGTGTGTGTGTGTGTGTGTGTGTGTAGATTCTTCCCCCCTACCTCCATACTCTCACCCCCACCAAGAAATTTGCTCTGCAAAGAGAGAATGATAGAAAATGGCAGCCATGCCAATCAATATTTCAAGGTGATAAAATTAAGGGAGACCCAATATTATCCCAACTCAGATTATATATAAGGTTATGTGCTGAGTCTCTCCCTGGACATCTATACCGAGACAGGTGAGGTCAGTGGATTTCGAATTGCTAACTACAAATAGGGACAAATATCTGCATTTCTCAGGGGCTTTGTTCACATTTTTCATATCTTTTCTATGTTTATTAATAATGACAAGTAAGCTATGACGGAGTTGCTCTTTAAAGATAATGATTCATTTCTTCACATCTTCCTTTTTAATAAAACCTGATCTCTGAGCCAAGCCAGTATAAGACCTGTGTGGGTGGGGGCAGTCAGCAACTAAGTGTAATTTGCAGGTGATCATAGAACCCATCACTACTTAAAAGTGCTGTATTCACCACAAGAAAAGGGCTCATTTTGATGATTTCAAAGCTCTTTAAAATAACCTTCCTGAGAAGAAAACTATGTTGATTTAGGCCATTAGTCTACCTGAATGTGAATTAACTGTATCAGATACTTTCTGCTTAATACCTAATGAAAAAATCTTAAGGCATAGAGTTTTGAACAAGGTGGTGAAATGAGCATTGAAAAGGAAACAAGCAGGAAGGGGTGCAGAGGAAAAAGAAACGTGTAGCAATGTTAGCATTGGACTTGGAGGGCTAGCAGTATGGTTAGTACTTTAGGCAGCTAAAAGCAAATGAGGGACCACCACAAACCCCAGCAAGCCACAAGCAGGACAGCCAAACAGCCTTGGTACAGCAGGCCCTGGCAACCAGTGGAGTTGGACTTGCAAGCGACCCAGATGGGTTAGGCCCTAGAAACTGGTAAAGCAGGCACTGCCAAGGGGTGCAGATGTGGCAGACACTGGCAGAGGCAAAGGCATGGCCTGGTCCCCACTGGCTGTGGCTCTTGGAGCAGAAAGCCAGAGGGACCAAGGACAAGAGTGGGGATTGATTATCCCTTGGACTGTGGTGACCAGGACAGACTTCAGCAAGGTTGACACTGCAGAAATTCACACTTCATCAAATAGGAGGTGGATGGAGGGAGAAACCTGCGGGTTATGGTCTGGGACAGAGAACACAGGTGACAGCGCTGACAGTTCAGCCTGGAGCTCTGGGGAGGAAGGAGTGGAGCTTTTGGGGAGGTCACACCCTTGAAGGATGAGCCAGGGAGTTGCAAGGAGTATTGAAAGGAGTGCTCCTATCTACCATTGTCCCACACAAAGCAAACAACTGGTCCTTTTAAAACAACAGTTAGGCCATTCATCAAAATCTCACCAATGGCTGTTTTTGTCTCTTGAGAGAGGAGACTAACCAACATGACCTGAGATTGGCTCTTGCATCTCTCTTGCCCTCACTACTCAAGTCTGTCTCCCTAGCTCATTCAGCTCCAGGCACTCTGGTCTCTTTGCTGGAACTCCAATATATCAATAGCTCCAATCTTCTGGGCCTTGACATTTATGTTTCCCTGTGCTTGGAATGTTCCTCCTCTAGAAATCTTCATTCACTCACTTTCTCATTGGATTCATATCTCTGCTTATAGGTGACCTTTCTCTGAATATCCAGTGTAAAAAAGACACTAACACCTCACCTTCTACCACTTCATCTTTCACTCTGCTATGTTGTTCCTCATAGCGCTTATCACAACCAGACATATACGTTCATTGGTTTGTTGTCTACACCCTCTCACTGAAAGCTTTGTTGCTTGAGAGCAGATTCTCTGTTTTATTCTCTGCTCTGTAGAGAATATCTTGAAGAGTGTCTGGCACCTGGAAGCAATGAAGTAAATATTTGTTTGAATACTCTATGAATTGTGTGAGGCCTCAGGAAGATGCTAGGAAATTTTAGAGAAAAATGTTGACATATTTTTGCTACAAATAGACTAAATGCTCAGCATCTTCGCCATTAAGAAGCAGGATGCTTTCATTCTCACACAAGAATTGATGCTGTTTTGTTGACTCTATGAGATAAATGTCTCTGTGGTACATTTAAAATACTATCTTAGGGCCTCCCTGGTGGCGCAGCGGTTGAGTGCTGCGCTGTGGAGCTGTCGGCAGTGCGCGATGCGAGTTCGACGCCCGGCCGGGGAGAATCCCACATGGTGCGGCAGACCTCTCCTGCCTCGCCCGCTGCTCCCCTCAGCAGTGTACTTCTGGTCTGCCCGTTCTGCTCCCCACTCTGTCTCTGGTGAACCCTCTCACCGCCCCATGCCTCTGGCCTGTACCCCAGCTTGTATGCATAAATAAATAAATCTTTAAAAAATACTATCTTAGATTACTTGGAAAATACTTTCATCTAATTACCTATAATCTTTCCTGGAATAATTCTCCAATGTTCTTGTTAACATTAAATTTATCTTTCTGTTTTCCTTTGACTATGATCATTTTGAATATACAAAGGGTCATAAATTTGTGACAAATTCTTTTTAAACTCATTAATAAAGAAAACAACTTGTGTTCATATATGACAGAGTTTTCATTTATGGAGTTTTAAAGCTTACTAAATATTTAATAAGGTTTTGACACATTTAAGCTCAGAATTTCTTTCATAGTTAGTCTCTTGTAACTATAAATCTTCCCAGTTTGGTTAATATTTTAAGTGTGGGCTTAGTTTGAAATCCTTCTTTGAACAAGTTATCTTGTGATAGTTTTACAGTGAGTCAACTTGTCTAGGCTGAACTACATTTCCCAGAATTCATTTTCTCATTTGCTTCTAGTTGAAGTCAGCTATAAAGGAGATTCTTAACAGATTTGGAGGATGGAAGGGATACAGGGGCTATTTTGTACCTCACAAATGTTGTTACTAATCTGCTGACATCTTTGTAGTAAGAGGCACCAGCTGTACTTGCAAGTGTCCAGCCTTCTCCTGATTCTCCTTCAGCGTCTTCGACTCCCAGGCCAGGTGTGCTTAGCTGTGTGATGAAGGACACCACCCAGGTCAGAGGTAAGAAAAACGGATCAGGGTTTCATCCTTCCTCATGGTGTTCAAGCTCAAGTTTCTTGTTGCCAGTCTGCTATTGACCCTCCCTTCCTGATTCTTTCTCCCATGAAGTCCTAGCTTCATATGTTGAGAAAATAGCCTAGCAGAGACTGCTTACACAATTTGCACAAGTACACTGCTGAGGGGAGCAGCAGATGAGACAGGAGAGGTCTGATGCACCACGTATGGGTCACCTCCCTGGCCAGGGATCGAACTCAGGCCTAGGCAATAGCATGATAGTGCTGAGACCTAACCCATTGCACCACCAGGGAGGTCCCAGTGTTCTACTTCAATTATTCTGGGTTTATGAAAAGAGAGAGAGGCAGAATTAACATGTGAGTGGCACATTCACATGATGAAAGTACTTAGTGATATTCTAAGGAACTGTAAAATAATAGGTTTCAAAATTGTTGACATGAAGAAAACAGGAGAATTGAGCCATCATCTGGCATACTACACTTGCATGTAACATCAATTGAGCACTAGTCTGGTTTCAACAAAAAAATTATCTGCTGTATAAAATTAATGTTTATTTAAATTTTATTAGTTATGTGGTGATTTCAAGTTTTTTTTAATCCAAGTTTTAATTTTGATTTTCTAATTGTATAAGAGATAGGGCGTAAGGAGTTCATTCTTGGGTTTACATCTATCCATATTTATAGGCCATAATAGTAAAATAAAAAGGAGTTTCTGTCATCACTTTGGATCCAGCAAAAAATTGCTTTTTGCTTTGTAAGTGTAAAAAATTCCCCACACAGAGCATAATTTCTCTAAACTGCTCTTTGTCACCATCTCAGAATGACTTTGCTGCAGATAGGATGCCTTCATTCTCTAGTTAGGTGACCCCACAAACATTTCAAATCATGTGAGATTGAGAGCCAAACAACAAACTACAACATGCCCCAGCGAGTCCATCAGGGCCATTAACAGATAGGACCATTATTCATTCATTGGTCAAAACTCAAAGCAAACAAATACCCTAATACCATATTTACTTAGTAGAAAATTAACAAATGCAAGAGAAGTTACAGTCTTAAATATTTCATTTTATTCTTAGTTCCCTAAAATGATGGAGCCTAAGGGCTTGATACAAGGTTTATACATGCCTGTGAGGTTGGGGACAATTTTAGTGAACCAAGAATGAGGGAAAGGGAATTTACATCTAGGAAGGAGCAAAGGTGTTAATACAAGGTGACGGGTTACCAAGATGTTCACAGCTGTAGAGGAAAACTGGCTAATTGACTGCCCGTGTAAGGTATCTACAGAAGGAAGCATGGAGCCACTGTTCTTCTGCACCATTTGGTTGTACTGGAAAGAGAGAAAGGGCAAGTAATTTATCTGCCTGTTCCTTCCTCACTACTTAAAGTTGACCACATGGAGCATTAGCACCCCACCAAACCCCACTTGATAGTCATTAGAGAAAGCAAAGTCTCTGTGGATCCAGGTAATCAAACCTGGATTTTAGAACCACTGTCGCTCTTTCTGGTGGCCATGCCCAAAGTCAACACTTCTCCACAGAGGAAGAGGAGATGATCTATGTATCAAGAGATAAGGAGCCTGTGCTAGAACAGAAACCAAGCCTCTAGTATCTAGGTAGCATAGGAGGGAGGGCTAAGAGAGAGAAGTTATTTTCCTAGTGAGAAACAGATACAGGAAAAGGTGGGGAAGTAGGAGTTAGTGGTACTAATTTACCCATTTATAATAAGAAATATTAATGACACTAGAGTACATTGGCCTGGAAACTCTCAGCATACTACATGAAAAAAACTACATTAAGTCAGAAGGTTACATTTTGAGGGTGGAGTCACAGCAGGAAGATTTATTTGTGCATACTTAAGCCTTAAAAACATTAGATTCTCATCTCCAACGATTAAGACCTTTTCTTGGCCCATGGAATTATCTACTTTAGGATTTCTAATTTACCACTTCCCTCCTCCTGGCCTTGGATTATCTTTGGCCACTAGAAAGTAGGTGGCATAATATTATTCCAGTTATGAGGCTCAAGAAGATTTGCATGTGTGGACCTTACTTTTTGGAATAGTACCCAGAAGCCTGCAAGATGTGAGACCACATGAACCTGCAGAGACCGCATGGATTAGAGAGTTGGCCTGTCCAATGCAAGGTAATGCAGGAAAAACCAGCCCATGGCCAACATAGTAGCTGACCACAAATGTATGAATAACCCCGGCAGAGACCAGAACTGCTCACATGAGCATAAACTAACCTATCAACCCCCAGAATTGCTTGCTCAGCAGATGGTTGCTGTTTTACACCACCAAACTTTATAGAAATTTATTACACCAGCAAAACTTAATTGATACGTTTGCTATCTGAAATAGTTATTTTCCCTTTTTCAATTCATAATCACCTTTCAGATGTGCAATGTTAATTAAAATATTGTTCTTCCCCTAAATAAATACAAAATAAGTTGTGTGGTGTTTTTGAAGATCAGGTACCAGGCATTTCAACTGGCATTTTACTATGTCCCATGACTGCAGACAAATTTTTTTTTTCACAACTCCCCTTTTATTTTACAGCAGAGTTGTTTAATACACAGAAAAATATTTACATATTTTGAAAATATCCTTTCAATACTTACCTGCATAATTTGGAGGGACACAACCAAGGAATTATTGACATGTTTCATTAATCCAATGCCAGCAATTAATTCTAATCTTCTGACCACTCTCAGTGCCAGGAGACTTGAAAATTCTATATTCTTATTCAAGTTGTACCTGATTGGGGAACTCCAATTAAACTAAGAGTCCCAGAGATAAAATCACTAGTTCAAACTTACTTTACTTACAACTAATGTATTAATTATACCTAATAAATCACCCTGTTGGCAATAGTCTTATTTAATTCAGAACTGTCAATAGGGTTGAACTACTATAGAAATAAATAGGGTGTTTCCTCCATAAACTGCCAGGTAACTGCCCTTTAGGGAAGATGGAATGGGAAAGAATAGCCCTTTTAAACTCCAACTCTGAAAATTCTGCATAGTTTATTGGCAACAAGGGAATAGAGTGGGATCAACTTATCCAGCTTCATAGTAGAGCTCTCAAAATTAATGTTTATAAAGATTCATAGATTTAGAAATGAAAAGTATGTGACAGATATGATGATTATGATTAGTTTGAAAGAAAAATATCCACGCTTCTTAGAAATAGAATCAAAATGAGCTTTTATTTCAAGTTGTATGAAGAACAAAGTATCAATATACAATGAGAAAATAGATGTGTCATTCACTGTAAATACACTTATATATTGTCCTTTTGCTTCTGGGTCAGCTTTAAGCCATGAGAATGATGATAACACACCCAGGGAAAAAATGGGAAGGTTTAATGTCATCCCATATAGTTTCCTTTGTTAAATTGGCACCAAGCACTCCATTTAAAAGCATGTGTTCTCCCAACTGGAGAGAGTTCAATTGTGCACCTTGAGATCGTGCTATTATACACCAACTACAGTGAAAATAAAGGAATAGCTATCCTTGAGATAGAAAAAAGAATCAATTAACTGAGCAGCCTGCAAACTTAGCCATTACTAATCTTTCCACATAGCCTCAGCAGGATTCTTCTAGAAGTGCCAACTTTTGCCAACCATTATCCCAACCTCTCTGGCAAATGACATCCAGTAGTGCAGTGAAAAAAATCAAGAAACGAGAGATTTCTCTATACTCTAATTGTTATTGATGTATTTCTTTTGGGATATAAAAGGCTAATCCTCTAGAAACAGATATTTTTCTCTTTTTTTTAAGATTTATTTTTTATTTATACATACAAGCTGGGGCACAGGCCAGAGGCATGGGGCGGCGAGAGGGTTCACCAGAGACAGAGCGGGTAGCAGAACAGGCAGATCAGAAATACACTGCTGAGGGGAGCAGCAGGCAAGGTAGGAGAGGTCTGCCGTGCCATGTGGAATTCTCCCTGGCCGGGCGTCGAGCTCGCATTGCTGCTGCCGACAGCTCCACAGCGCAGCGCTTAACCGCTACGCCACCAGGGAGGCCCTAGAAACAGATATTTTTCTAATCAATGTTTATTACTGTGAAACAAATATTTCTGCAATATGCACTGAATTTCAAAAACAGCTAGTTTAGCGGAATATGTATGTATGTGTGATGCTTGTGTGTGAGAGGGGATTGTACAGAGATAAAGATCTTAATTTTCTTCTAAAAAGAGCTAATATTCTGAAATATGTCTATAGTATATAGAGGCATTTAAACCTCATATTTGACTTTATCCAAAAATGTTTTCTTTTTTTTATTTTATTTTTTTAATATATATTTTATTGTTATTTATGTCTTTTACATTTTGTATTCCCCTTGGGTAGTCCACCACCAATTCACCCGTGATCCATCTCCACGGTCCCTTGTGTTCTTTTCTATTCCATTTTGTGCCCTTATCCTCCTCTACCCCCGCCCCCCCCTACACCCGCTGAGTGTCTCTCTCCTATTTGGTTTCCTTATAGTCCTGTTATAAGTGAAACCATTCAATATTTTTCTTTCAAAAAAATGTTTTCACACTAAACGCTTGTTGATTTTCAGAATAGACCTGGTAAATTATTATGATACTGTGATCTTTTGCTAGGTTTCTCAGAATCACCAGAGTAGTTTCATTCTTGCAAAAGGCAAAAAGAAATACAAGGCTAAAGAAGAATTTAAGGAACAATTTAAAAAGTTGTCCATAAAAATGACACATTAAAATTTTTGACTGGTAATCTCATGAGGCTGGAGATATACAGTTCATGGGAAGTATAATTAATTCACAGTAGAAACTCATGGAATTCATTCCATAAATATTAGTGAATGACTATACTTTCTACCACACATTTTTTCCATAAATATTAGTGAATGACTATACTTTGTACCAAGCACTTTTCTAGGCACTGAGCATATCGTGAGGACATTATCAAGCTCCTGCCGTCATAGAGAGGCTACATTCTAGAAGAAATAGACAATAAATGAGTAAACAAATAGATAAATATACTTAAGACTAGAGAAAGCATAACAGGGTCATATGACAGTGACAAAGACAGGTTAAGGGGTGGGGGTTGACTGCTTCATATTTCATGGTAAAGACAGAGTTGTGCAGAGAAGGTGATGTTGGTTTTGAGGCCTGAATGGTAGTAAAAGGACAACCATTTGAAAAATCTAGAACTTTGAAGCAAACGCCTTAAAGTTCAGTATAGCTAGCTGCAACTGGTCCAATTGGACCTTAGATATGAAAATAAAGCACTGGGATTTTCAGTACATTGGAAATCCATAAAAGGACATTCATCTAGGGAGAAACATAATATGTCTTTTATTTTTAAACAATCAATTTGGCAGTTATATTAGTAGGAATGGAAGTAGTCTGGTTGGGGGTTGTGACAATAGAACAGAAGAGAGATGATGGTGGCTTGTTCTAGGATAGTATTTGTGAAAGGTGTTTGTGCTGGAAATGAAAAAAAAGGTACTTCAATAACAATACATATATTTTTTTTTTAAGTTGGTCACAGTATAATTAAAAGAAAATGAAAACTTTGGGGGTTCTGGTACTATTATCTCTTGATCTGGGTTCTGATTATATAAGTGTGTTCAGTTTGTGAAAATTCATTGATTGATTAAGATTGCTGTATTTTTTTTCAAAAAGAGATTTATTTATTTATGCATACGAGAGCTGGGGTGTAGGCCAGAGGTGTGGGGATGGTGGTGATAGGATTCACCTGGTGGTGCAGTGGGTTGTCTCAGCACTGTGAAGCTGTCCGCAGCCACTGCAGCACAAGTTATATCCAGGCCAGGGAGCTTCCCACATGGCACAGCAGACCTCTTCTGTCTCTCCCACTGCTCCCCTCAGCAGTGTGTTTCCATTGATCTGCCTGTTCTGCTCCCTACTCTGTCTCTGGTGAATACTCTCACCACCCCACACCTCTGGCCTATACCCCAGTTCTTGTATGCATAAATAAATAAATCTTTAAGAAAAAAAGGATTCACCAGAGACAGAATGGGGAGCAGAACAGGCGGATCTACTGAAGTACACTGCTGAGGGGACCAGCGGGAGAGACGGGAGCAGCAGGCGAGGCAGGGGAGGTCTGCTGCACCATGTGGGTCAGCTCCCCAGCCGGGGATCGAATTAGTGCTGCAGTGGCTC
This sequence comes from Scalopus aquaticus, assembly GCA_004024925.1. Lineage (NCBI taxonomy): Eukaryota > Metazoa > Chordata > Mammalia > Eulipotyphla > Talpidae > Scalopus > Scalopus aquaticus. The sequence continues at coordinate 319 of PVIJ01014209.1, read as the reverse complement.
TGAATAGCTTCATAGTGCTGAGACTTAACCCTTTGCACCACCAGGGAGGCCCAATTGTTATACATTTGATGCAAGTTAAATTTTAATGAGGTTTTCAAAACAAACAAAACTCAATCCATTAAAAATTGGATAAACTTGAGATACATTATGGGAGTGAAGACAATGGGATTAGGTGACATATTTAATATGGGTGTCAAAGATGACTCTTGGGTTTCCAGTTTGCATCATTCAATAAGAATGGAGGCACAGAAGAGAAGATCAAATTTGGGGTCATCAAATTTAGAGATCATAAGTGTTTTTTTGACCCCTTAAATTTGAG